>CASHTC010000564.1:75000-82500 GCA_949357725.1 Hyperoplus immaculatus
TCTCTACACTATCAATAAAGCATTAAAATGCCAAAAAAATATCTTAATAAATAAATAAATAAATAAATAAAATCTACATGAAGTGCTGAGTAATTTGATTGGTATCTTAGCGTAAATGGAGATTATAAGGAACACAGGAAGCTAATATAAATATGAATTATTGAGCTGTGGAAAAGGGCGTTAGGAGGATTTAATAAGTGTATACTTCTTCCTGCTCCTTTTCAGGCAGATCAATTCAATATGTTATTTGTTTATTTTTGATTATGCTTTTCATTTTGTTTTGTAAATTTTGATACGTCTGAAATAAATGTAATCAATTGATCAATCAACGTCGATTGAGAAAAACTATTCAATTTTAACCTAATCATTTTGGGCTAAACACCCCCCCCCCTCCCCCGTCCCCCCTCTCACCTTGATGTGTTTGTATGGCGGTGGTTTGCGGTCGTTCTTTCTGTCCTCTTGCAGCTGGCGAAGTTCCTTCTCCGCCTGAAGCTCACGGAACCTCAGGGCAGCTTCCTCAAGAGCTGAGGAGAATTTTTTTTTAGAAATTTCTGTGTGTGTGTGTGTGTGCGTGAGTGAGTGAGTGAGTGAGTGAGTGAGTGAGTGAGTGAGTGAGTGAGTGAGTCAGTGAGTGAGTGAGTGAGTGAGTGAGTGAGTCAGTGAGTGAGTGAGTGAGTGAGTGAGTGAGTGAGTGAGTGAGTCAGTGAGTGAGTGAGTGATTCAGTCAGTGAGTCAGTGAGTGAGTGAGTGAGTGAGTGAGTGAGTGAGTCAGTGAGTCAGTGAGTCAGTGAGTCAGTGAGTGAGTGAGTGAGTGAGTGAGTCAGTGAGTCAGTGAGTGAGTGAGTCAGTGAGTGAGTGAGTGAGTGAGTGAGTGAGAGTGAGTGAGTCAGTGAGTCAGTGAGTCAGTGAGTGAGTGAGTGAGTGAGTGAGTAAGTGCGTTGAGAGAGTGAGTGAGTGAGTGAGTGAGTGAGTGAGTGAGTGAGTGAGGTAGTGAGTGAGTGAGTGAGTGAGTGAGTGAGTGAGTGAGTGAGTGAGTGAGTGAGTGAGTGAGTGAGTGAGTGAGTGAGTCAGTGAGTCAGTGAGTCAGTGAGTGAGTGAGTCAGTGAGTCAGTGAGTGAGTGAGTGAGTGAGTGAGTGAGTGAGTGAGTCAGTGAGTGAGTGAGTGAGTGAGTGAGTGAGTGAGTGAGTGAGTGAGTGAGTGAGTGAGTGGGCACGGGACAAATGCCTAGTGTGAGTGCGCCCTAAAATACACAGTCACCGTATAACCATTGTATACCTTTCTTGTAGACACACACACACACCGCACACACACACACCACACACACACACACACACACACACACACACACACACACACACGCACACACACACACGCCCCTCAACTGAACTTTCGAGTATAAATAAAGATTAAATAAAAATAAATTAAAACGTCAATATAAGAAAAAAAAATGGCTACCTTTCTTGTAGGTAGCGTCGACCCCTTTGCCCATCTTCTCCTTGCTGTTGCAGTCCACGTCCATATAAGGAAAGACTCGCGCCTGGTACGTCCACAGATAGTCGTCAGACCCAAAGAAATGCACCGGGAACTCCCCAACATCATGCCTCATGCGCTGGATGTTCTCTGGAATCGACTTGGGGTGACTGACCTCGGCAGGCCACCATCTATACAGGGAGGGAGATTTTGAGATTATGCAGAAAATACTTTATTCACATATTTGTTAGAGAGAGAGAGAGAGAGAGAGAGAGAGAGAGAGAGAGAGAGAGAGAGAAAGAGAGAGAGAGAGAGAGAGAGAGAGAGAGAAAGAGAGAGAGACAGAGAGGGGAAGAGAGAGAGAGAGAGAGGGTCCAATCAGCGAACAGAAGGAGTGGGCTCAGAAGCCGGCGCATGACATGGTTGGTTGGCAGATCCAGAGTGGCACTGGGCAGATCCAATAGTTTTAAACTTCAACAGACACCCGCCTTCAAGTGAGTTAACGTTTGTCAATTGAGCGATTCCAGACCTTCTGTACAAATGAAATGAAGTACGATGGTCTGGTTGCACCAGGCTACATTGCAGCACCTTTAATTTGCACATTTTATTTATTTATTTATTTTTTACCTTTATTTATACAGGTAAATCCCATTGAGTCCGAAGACTCTTTTGCAAGGGAGACCTGTTCCCATTTACACGTTACCATTCAGACACACATTCATACACCGATAGCAGCAGGCTAACTATCGACATTCACACGAGGCAAGGTGGGTGAAGTGTCTTGCCCAAGGACACAACAACTATGACACAGGTGGCAGGGCGGGGATCGAACCTCCAACCCTTTGATCATCGGCCGACCCGCTCTACCACCTGAGCCACAGTCGCCCCACACAACCACCCACCTGTAGCGGCCGACTTTGACCCAGAGGATGTCCTTGTATTTGGGCTTCTTCCCGGCCTTACAGTCGTTGCAGAACCAACTTCCTTTGGGCATCTCCATGTTGAGACACTCCCGATGGAAAGCAGCCGGGCAGGACTCACAGCACAGCAGACTGCCCCCTGCAGGAGGGAGGGGGAACAACAGGGATGTAATGGATTGATAGTTCGTATATTTTAGCCTATTGTTTTTGGTTTAAAGGCACATTTTAAGTTAGCTTTAGTAAGTTAATTAAGCCTATTATCAGCTCCACAAAACTCTCTCTGTATTTCTCAGTATGGCAGCGTTTACAAACTCCTTGCAGTGGTCGCGGGTTCAAATCCGACCTCTAGACCTTTACTGCAGGGATCCCCCCTCTCTCTCTCTCTCTCTCCCTCTCTCTCCCTTTCTCTCTCTCTCTCTCTCTCTCTCTCTCTCTCTGTCTCTCTCTCTCTCTCTCTCTCTCTCTGTCTCCCCATTTCAACTCTGTACTGTCTAATAAAGCTTGAAAATGCCAAAAAATAATCTTTAAAAAACAATCCCTCCACACCAGTTGAATTCTCAAAATCACTATAAAAACACACACAATATTAAAACCACTCTCGTCCCTAAACCGACAGAAGTTACGCACTGTAGCTTTAATTCTTACCCTCCGTGCAGACAAAGCACCAGCTGACATTAACATGCTCAATTCAACTCTGTAGGAGCTTGAAAATGCCAAAAAATTATCTTAAAAAGAAAAAGAAAGAAAAAGAATAAAAAAAAATTGAAGTGCTTGTGGTTTTGATTTGCGTATTGTGTTTGTGTTTTATAAAAAGTCAAATTCCAAAAATAAAGTAATAAAAAATTTTAAAAAAAAATGCCTCAACACTAGTTGAATTCTTATCTTGTGTGAAGTTACGCACTGTAGCTTTAATTCTTACCCTCCGTGCAGACAAAGCACCAGCTGACGTTGACGTGCTCGTGGTTCTTGACCCCCCGCCGGGCGCTGAAGTGGTTGGGACAAATGATGCTGTTGTTGGACAGGACCACACAGCCGGACGCCATACACAGGTCAGTAGCATGGTATGCTATCGGGCAGCGCACACACCGCACCAAGCGCCCTGCAGGGGGCAATACAAGGGTAGGAATGGGATGGGATGGGGAGAGAATTTAAAAGGTGGAGTCAGTGATTCTGGAGATACGCTTGTTGTCAAAATCAGTGAATATCTCCTCATGATCCAAACACCTTAAAAGAGCAATACATTGAATGAATGGGATTGAATGTGAGAAAAACAATGTTGTAGTCAATTTTGTTTTTGTTAAAAAAAAAATAAAAAAAAAATTACAATAAAAATATAGAGAAAAAAATAAACTTCTTAAAAATATTACACACAAACCAAACAGCAGTAATTACAGTAAATTATCCACATTTTACTGTTGAAAATTTGAAAAACATTAAAACAATAAATAGTTGTTTTAATGTCAGTAATCAACTGCCAAGGATTCATGATGATATCTTTAAGTTAAAAATGTTACTCTATTCACCTGCAGTGTCTGTATCACTTGTGCACACAACCAAAACAGCATTATTTAGTACATTATCCAAAAGAAATTGTATTATTATTTTTTTTAATACTTTTTTTATGTGTTTTTTCTTTTTTGAACACACACACACACACGCGCACACACACACACACACACACACACACACACACACACACACACACACACACACACACACACACACACGCACACTTTTACCTTTAGAGATAGACGGGCTGGTGGGGTTGGCTATGAAGCAGGTGAGACAGACGTGGATGGAGCAGCGAAAGCCTCGGTTCACCGGGGCGGTCGGGGCAAAGTTAGCGATACATTCTCCGTGGTAGAACTTCCCACAGACTGGAATCATACAGCGACGCACGTCCTCACCGCGCTTCTTACACACAAAGCAGGTGTGGATCCCTGAGAGAGAGAGAGAGAGAGAGACAGACAGAAGATCGATTTTAGCTTGTTTGTAACAATTAGCTGTTAGCTGGCAGGCATTATTTCATGTGTACTCTATTGAGGGCATATTTTAATATCTTGTTCTTCGTGTTGACATTTTTAGAAAAGGCATAAAGAGTGTTTTATGGTCTCACTGTCTAACCCTACATTTTCCCATGAGTGACATCACACATGGTAAAATGTAGGGTTAGGATTAACAGGACAGCTGGGACAAGGGAAGACTGAGGAAAGACTGAGGGAAGAAAAACCTCATTCATTATATTATATTATTGCATGGCACTTGGAAAATCCTATGTAAATCACAGTATTCTACAGGTCTGTTATTATGATATTATAATAGCAATTTTATAATAATAGAACGCCGTTTCCTTATGGGTGAAGTATTCCTTTAAAGCTGCAGTGTGTAGAATATTGGGTTATATTTCCTAGCAGATTTTATAGAAAGTAATTATAATATCCATAAGTACATTTAATTTAGTGCATAATAGCTGATTTTTTTTTTATAATTATTATTTTTTTCCTTTGAAAGGGTCTCATATATGTCCATATTTCTCCATACTTTGGACCAAGGCGTTGTCACCGCCATTTTGGAAGTGTCATAGTTGGAATGTCATCAGGTGCATTGTTTAAAATGTAGAATTGTTCTTGTCCTTGAAGGCCACTGTAGCTTCTGTTATTATTCTAAAGGGTTGGGGTTACCCAGGGAGTGTTGCATTCTAGAACTTCCTAGAACTTTCTTGATGATGTCATATTACACACTGCACCTTTAATGTGTGTATTCATTAAACTCAACTGTATGTCTTTCACACTGCAGTCTTACCCGATTTGCACTCAGGACAGACGAACTTTCCTCTCGGAGCCTCGGCCAGAGAGATGCAGGGAAGATGAAACGCTCCACAGCACTGACCCTCACACAGCAGCAGCTCACCTGACTTCTCACACACCTGGGACACAGAGGTTAAAAAATACATTATCTTGTATATACAGCTCTGGAAAAAATGAAGAGACCAGTCTGGATTTTTCTTCAATCTTCATCTCTACATTACTTACTTTAAATGCTCTTTAATGACAATCTTTCTGGGGGGAATTTGGTAGAAATGTTGTCAGTAGTTTGTAGAATAAAACCAAAATGTTCATTCTGCTCAAACATATGCTTATAAATAGTAAAACGAGAGACACTGAATATTTGGATATATATATATATATATATATATATATATATATATATATATATATATATATATATATATATATATATATATATATATATATATATATAGGTAAAAATACACAACCTACATTTAACTTTTTCATATAAATTAATGTTGGTTACATTTAAGCCATCGCTAAACGAGTTGACACAAAGTTGATTAAGCCTATTATCAGCTCCACAAAACTCTCTCTGTATTTCTCAGTATGGCAGCGTTTACAAACTGGTGACCCCCCCCTCACCTCCCCCACACTGGTGCATAGGAGTGAGAGTCAAATTGGACCCAATGTGATATATCAGGAGCTCAGAAAATCAGAAAAATCGCAAGAAATGTTTCAGTTGTTAATTTTACTGCTAAAAGAAAAAACCTGGACGTACAGCAGAAGGTATAAAATCCATGAGCCATCACTGAAGGCTTTACCTCATGTAGATGGCGATGCGGCTGTGTAAAGGCATTATAACCAGTAAAAATGGGTGAATTCTAACCTGACATATGTTTTCCTTCATAGACGCGGGTCCTCCTCTGTCTCCGATGATTTTCCTCAGAGGTGAAAGTGGATCATCACACAGAGAGAGGTCGTCCTTCATGGGGGATAAACTGTGATCCAGGTTTGACGGCTCACCCTGAAAATAACGACAGAGATAAATAATAAAGCATCAGAAGAAATTAGGACCAACGACAAGAACACAAACCAAGGAACCACTTCAAAAAAAAAAAAAAAAAAAAGTACATACAAAAATGAAATAAGAAACCACGAAAAAAATAAAAAATTATCCTATGTTACATTTTGTAATACTTGTTAGAAACTATCGCCTCACATTACAATAATCTCCAATGTTAATACTACATTTATAATCCCATTTTTCAGCGTTATTTTTGCACTTTGTTATGTATTGTATTATGAGATGCACATTTTTAGGGGATAAACTGTGGTCCAAGCTCGACGGCTCGCCCTTCAAATAATGACACAGATGTGGCAACAGAGCACCAAGAGATATGTAAGAATATAAGGCAAGTCATATAATATAAAATTAAAATATAAAAACATACAGTAAACAAATAAAAAGAGTTATAATTAGTACCCAATAATTACCAATATTGTTATCGCCCGGGTCTTGTTTCAAAAATATGAAAACTTAAGAATTATTGTTTAAGTTGAAGACCGCTGATTAACAGATAATTTCAGTAGATCAATCACAACATCCCAATATGTCAAGTTGCCTTTGACATCCAAAATGTAATCAGTTCATCATTGAATTAAAGCTGGGGTGGAGGATTTGGGGAGAAAATAGCAGTTGGGATAGAGATTCGAATCCAAATACCTCAACCGCTCCACTTGTTCTCTTTGGTCCCTCCCCCTATGGTCCCTCCCTGACACGCTCTACACCAACTAAGTCGCGCCAAAGTGAATGGACAGTCCCAACAGCCAATAAGAACAGAGAATCGGCGCCTCGCTCTGATTGGTCAAAGTGTACAGCTCATGTTAACTTTGACCAATCAGAAATCATATACCCCAGCTTTCAAGTGGACATTTTTGCAAAGTTTTTTTTTTGCATTCACATAAAAACTTAAATATAATAGTGTCTAAAAATAACACAAAGTAAAGATATCCGACCTCTGACTCTGCTGAATCCCTCTTGACGTCTTCAGTCTTGTCCTGGTCGTGTGTTGTGGGAGCGATGTGGTTTTCTCCGGATGATGTAATGTCTTCACACAGGGCCGGGGGGGAGGGGGGAACAGGGGGGCTGGAGGTGGGGGGCTGGTCTGACTGATCTACTGTCTCTGTGGCGCTGCTGGCTGCTGTGGGCTGCCTAGGCTTTGGTTTAACAGGTGACGGCCCACAATCTGAGTATAGGAAAGATATTTAAAGGTTAGACACTGACAAATGTTTTTTGTTTAATTGTTTGTGGTTTGTG
>CASHTC010000564.1:85000-102500 GCA_949357725.1 Hyperoplus immaculatus
GGAGAGCACAGGTGCATCTTGGGTAGTTGAGTTTTCGGTGCCGGGGATTTGTAGTTCTGACGGGTTTGTCGCAGCAGTGTCATCGGGAGGCGGAGTCTGTATTTCAGGAAGTAAATCCAGTGATGGAAGTTGGTCATGTGGGTCCTTATCCGATCCCGCGGTTTCGGAAGCATCGGTAGCGGCCTGAGAAAAAAACAAATGGTGTGAATTAAATGTCAATCAGTGATGTTAGCTCCGTGGGTAGCTCAAAATAAATGTGATATCCGATGCTTAAAAGGTGGAGTCAGTGATTCTGGAGACTGCTAGCTGTCAAAATAAAGTTTTGTCCAAATCAGTGAATATCTCCTCACGATACGCTAACTGTCTGTACTTTTTGTGCGCTCAAAAACAATAATCCCGTCTTAAAAAACACAGCCTAGGCTCTGTAAACGGGCATTCTGCTAGCTACGGTGGGCCACTTTCTTTGTTTACATACCAGTTTAAAGAGCCTAGGCTGTGTATTAGCACCAGATTACGGACAGATAGCGGATCATGAGGAGATATTCACTTATTTTGACAGAAAAGTGATTTTGACAACAAGCGTTTTCCAGAATCACTGACTGCACCTTTAAAGCCATATAAGAACATATGATTATAAAGTTACAACAGATCTTACTTTGTCTGAGTTTTACCTTTCCAATCAACTGGAGAGGCTTTTTGGTTTTCTTCCTCGTGGAGAAAATCTGATCATACTCCTCGGTCCACTCGATGAGCCTCTTGCTCGGTTTCCTGATTCGTTTATGTGCTGGAACAGATTCATAAGAAAAGACACTAGCTTCTGTTAGTTCTCGGTTTGTTTGTGGTGTGGAACACAAAGTAACGGACACAAGTTCAGACTGTGTTGTAAAAGCCCTACTAACGTCCCCCCTCCTACATACTCAACATGTATATACTACATACTAAAAGCCCTACTAACGTCCCCCCTCCTACATAATCAACATGTATATACTACATACTAAAAGCCCTACTAACGTCCCCCCTCCTACATACTCAACATGTATATACTACATACTAAAAGCCCTACTAACGTCCTCCCTCCTACATACTCAACATGTATATACTACATACTAAAAGCCCTACTAACGTCCTCCCTCCTACATACTCAACATGTATATACTACATACTAAAAGCCCTACTAACGTCCCCCCTCCTACATACTCAACATGTATATACTACATACTAAAAGACCTACTAACGTCCCCCCTCCTACATACTCAACATGTATATACACTACATACTAAAAGACCTACTAACGTCCCCCCTCCTACATACTCAACATGTATATACTACATACTAAAAGCCCTACTAACGTCCTCCCTCCTACATACTCAACATGTATATACTACATACTAAAAGCCCTACTAACGTCCCCCCTCCTACATACTCAACATGTATATACTACATACTAAAAGCCCTACTAACGTCCCCCCTCCTACATACTCAACATGTATATACTACATACTAAAAGCCCTACTAACGTCCCCCCTCCTACATACTCAACATGTATATACTACATACTAAAAGCCCTACTAACGTCCCCCCTCCTACATACTCAACATGTATATACTACATACTAAAAGCCCTACTAACGTCCCCCCTCCTACATACTCAACATGTATATACTACATACTAAAAGCCCTACTAACGTCCCCCCTCCTACATACTCAACATGTATATACTACATACTAAAAGCCCTACTAACGTCCCCCCTCCTACATACTCAACATGTATATACTACATACTAAAAGCCCTACTAACGTCCTCCCTCCTACATACTCAACATGTATATACTACACACTAAAAGCCCTACTAACGTCCTCCCTCCTACATACTCAACATGTATATACTACACACTAAAAGCCCTACTAACGTCCTCCCTCCTACATACTCAACATGTATATACTACATACTAAAAGCCCTACTAACGTCCCCCCTCCTACATACTCAACATGTATATACTACATACTAAAAGACCTACTAACGTCCTCCCTCCTACATACTCAACATGTATATACTACATACTAAAAGCCCTACTAACGTCCTCCCTCCTACATACTCAACATGTATATACTACATACTAAAAGCCCTACTAAAGTCCCCCCTCCTACATACTCAACATGTATATACTACATACTAAAAGCCCTACTAACGTCCTCCCTCCTACATACTCAACATGTATATACTACATACTAAAAGACCTACTAACGTCCTCCCTCCTACAGTACAGTAAGTGCCCACAGGCATATTTAAAGCTTTTGGTGTGAGTCCACAGTAATCTAGAGACTGTCCTTACCTTTTGAAGCCGTGTCATCTTCTCCGGCGCTGTGCATCGAGCTTGTGTTGGTCTCGGTGCAGCAGTCGAGTCTATGTGGCTGTAGCGCAGTGTCACACCCCCTCTGCTCCAAAGGCACCATGTTCTGTAGATTCACATTCAGTCTCTTCCACCTCTCCTCCTCATCCCCCTCCTTTCCAATCAATCCCTCACCACTTCTCGCCTGCCTTCCTAAGCTGCTGGTTTGAATGTCAAACACGGACTGGACTCCTGATGCTCCTGAGTCCATTGCCGGCAAGGGTTCAAGCCCTGGAAAACCCGGTCCGGATCTGGTAGGACGGCAAGGCACTTTACGGTTTGCTCTCTTCTTAACCGCTATGGAACCACCCCTTCTGTTATAGGGCCTCTTTGCCCTCTGATTTGTGCAAACATTGTGTCCGATTTTGAATTTGTCCGGACTTGAATTTGATTTGTTAACAGCGAGTTCAATTTGTTGATCTTGGTTAGAAGTCGAAGCCTCCGAAGGCATCACTAAAGGTTCCTCTTTAACGTGGGAACTCGGCGGCCCGATATCCAGCTCTAAAGGCGTCCCATCTTTCTCTCGAGTGTCGTGCAAGTCCTTTAGTATCATAAGAAAAGTGCTGAATTTGTGGTTTGTGTCTGCTTTGATAGAGATAGGTTTACCATCTTTCTCACTTGTCACGGACTGGAAGGATACGTCCTCAACGTTTTTAAAGGCATTCATGAAAGAAAATGGCGAGGATGGGGAGCTTATGTCACAGGCAAGATCTTCCTTCTTTGCCTTGACCCTGGAAGTAAGAGGAATGAAGTCCATCGGTGGGGTTGAGGATATAGAAAGGTCTTCGTCTTCACTCTTGACATCCGCTTGAAAGTCAGAAAGCATCAAGGGGGAAGTGCTACAGCTAGAAAAAGTGTCCCGATCGCAATCAACATTATCGTTGCAATACGTTTTACTAGATTTATTTTGAGTGCAAAGGTCCAGTTTGGCCTCAGAATGGCACAGGAGGTCTTCAGCCGTTCTGAATGGGTTCAAGAGTTCTTTTTGTTCGGCTTTTTCAATCTTTTTCTGATTTGCTTCTTGCATGGCCTTCAAAGCTCTCGTCATTAAGCGACTGCTGGCTGGGAGATGGGCGAGCTGCACAGGTAAAACGACTTTATTCACTTTACTAGGAGCCGGCTTCGATTTGTGGACAGCTTTCCCTGATTTCTCAGAAGACTGGCATTCAGGCCTATCAGCATTCCTACTTAATAGACTCTCATTTCGGCGAGAAGGAAGAGGGGCTGTATTGAAAACTGGACCACAGGCAGATGAGTAATGCTGCTCTAAGATGTTTAGCTTGTCAGAGGATATGCATTTTACATCTGAGGTGGGAGGAATCGTCATATTTTCTTCCGTCCAATCTGATTGTTTAGAAGTCACATTCCTTGGGCTAGCATTTAAAATTGGAACCTTTTCAGATTCTTTGACACCCAACTCTTCGGAGGAACTCGCCACATCGGCAACAATACTTTTCCCTTGTGTTGATACGGACGAGAGTTGAAGAAAACCAGTCCCACAGCTTGCTTTTAACTTCTTAATCGAAGCCTTTCTTATGGATACTGAACTTAACTCCTGATCTTTTGAGAGACCTGCATTGCCGTCCAAACAATCCAACTTTTTAACCGAGACCTTTTTCATGGATTCTGAACCAACTCCCAGATCTTTGGAGACACTTGCCTTAACCTCCTCAAAATCCGATTGTTTCGAAGACATTTTATTGACCTTAGTGTCTTTCTGTCTTTTTTCCATCTTTCTATAACCAGATTTTTCCGTGTCAGCCGCCACATTTGAGGCAGCGGTAGTCGTCTCTTGCCTTGATTCTGATGACAGACAAACGACCCCAGAGCCACCGCTCGCTTTTAACTTCCTAACCGAAAGCTTATTTGTGGATTCTGACCCGACTCTCCGATCTTTGGGCACAATTTCTTTGCCGTCCACCTGATTCGATGGTTTTGACGACATTTCAGTCAAATGAGCTGTGTCCATTTGAGTTGCTTCTTTCCTTGTACATCCAGGTGTGTCAGTCGGACTTGCCACATCAGACGCAACTGTATTATCCCCTTGCAATGATTCCGAGGAGAGATGAAGAAAACCAGTGCCACCACTGGCTTTTAATTTCTTAACCGAAGCCTTTTTTATGGATACTGAACTTAACTTCTGATCTTTGGAGAGACCTGCCTTGCCGTCATCACAATCCAGCTGTTGAGAGGAGATTTTAGGCACATTTGTACCTTTTTGTACTTTTTCCTTCTTTGTACATCCAGGTTGGTCTGAGGGACTGGCCACATTGGAGGAAGCGGTAGTTGTCCCTTGCGATGACTCGGACAAGAGATGTAGGATTCCAGTCCCACCGCTTGCTTTTAACTTCTTAACCGAGGCCTTTTTTAAGGATTCTGAACCAACTCCACAATCTTTTGGGACTATTGGCTTCCAACTGTCCACCTGATCTGATTGTTTTGAGGATCGTTTAGTCAAATTAGCGTCTTTGTGTGTTTTGCCTATCTTTGTACATCCTGATTGGTCTGAGGGACTTTCCACATCGTAGGCAACTGAAGTATCTCCTTTCGATGATTCTGACGAAAGACAACGAAAACTATTGGCACCACTTGCTTTTAACTTTTTAGCCGAGACCTCATGATCTTTAGACACACTTTCCTCGCCTTCCGCAAAATCTGATTTTTTTGCGAACAGTTTAGTTACCTTGGCGTTATTTTGTCTTTTTTCCATCTTTCGAAATCCAGGTTTTTCAGAGTCAGCCGCCACATCTGAGGCAACGGTAGTCATCTCTTGCCTTGATTCTGACGACAGACAAACAACACCAGAGCCACCACTTGCTTTTAACTTCTTGACAGAGACTTTTTTAGTGGATTCTGATGACTGAATGACTTCCCGATCTTTGGAGACACCTGCCTTTTCACTCACACAATCAGATAGTCTAGATGACATTTTAGTCATCATAGTGTCTTTTTTAGTTTTTTCCTTCTTTGTACATCCAGGTTGGTCAGGGGGACTTGCCACATGGTAGGCCTGTTTCGTAGTGTCTGATTCTGACAAGGGACTAAGAAACCCAGTGCCACTACTTGCTTTTAACTTCCCAACCGATACCTTTTTTAGGGATTCCTTTTGTAGGGATTCTTGACTGACTCCCTGATCTTTAGGGACTCTCGCCTTTCCATCCACACAATCCACTTGTTTATGTGCGATTTTAGTAACTTCAATGTCTTCCATTTTGTCTTTCTTATTACGTCCAGGTTTGTCGGTGGGACTTTTAGTTGCACGGGAGTTCTGGAACTTCTTGCCTTTTAAGTCCTTGCGTATCAATTTGACAAACGGCAGCTTGTCACACTTGGAGACCAGATTGGTTTGCTTTTCAAGCCTTGTAGGTGGATCAGCACTGTCATCATTTGAGGTGCACACTGGAGTTAAGATACTTTCTGTTTCTTCTTCTTCTTCTTCTTCGTCAGAGATATCTTCAAACACCAGGACGCCTTTATTAGCCATTGTGTCCGGATGTTGAGATGGGCTGACTACACTCTTTACATTCTCTGCTGAAAACCGGGATTGTTCATTGAAACTAAGGAATGCCTTTTCAAAATCTGTACAAATTGGCCCAAACTGGTCGGGCAATACTCTAGTAACAGTGTCTGTTGTATCCTTGACTGTCCTGCCTCTACTTTTTGAATAGCCACGCTTTTTTTCAGAAGGCGCACCGGTCTCTACAACGTCCGCTAGACCGCCAGTTGTACCACTGACTCTCCGTTTATCTTTTTTATATCTTTGTCGAGTCGGGCTGTTGCTTTTAACATTCTCTGAACACCTTGATTGATCATCCAAACTGACTAAAACCTTTTTTAAATCTGTGCAATCTAACTGGTCAGACGATTCCTCAGTCACAGTGTCCGTTGTATCCTTGATTGTCCTTTGACCTTTTGAATAACCGCACTTTTTTTCGGAGAGTGCACCAGTCTCAACAATGTCCAAGGACTTCTTTTTGTCCGACGATCCTGACCTATCTGCTTTTTTATATCTATGTCGAGTTGGACTGATGCTCTTTTCATCCTCTGAAATCCTTGATTCAGTGACCAATGCTTGTTCAAAATCTGAGCCATCTAACTCGTCGAATGATTCTTCAGTAACAGTGTCCGTTGCCTCCTTGACTGTCTGTCTACCTCTTGAATAACCACGTTTTTTTTCAGAGGGCGTACGATTCTCAGCAAAGTCTATGGATTTTCTTTTGTCCGGTGATCTTGAGTGATCCGCTAGAATGCCAGTTGTACCACTGACTGTCCGCTTACCCTTTTTATATCTATGTCGAGTTGGACTGACACTCTTTTCATCCTCTGAAATTCTTGATTCACTGACCAATGCTTGTTCAAAATCTGAGCCATCTAATTGGTTGAATAATTCTTCGGTAACAGTGTCCGTTGTATCCTTGAATGTCCTTCTACCTTTTGAATAACCGCGCTTTTTTTTAGAGGACGCAGCAGTCTTGACAATGTCCAAGGACTTCTGCTTGTCAGTTGATTCTAACTGATCCGCTAGAATGCCAGTTGTAGCACCGACTGTCCGTTTACCTTTTTTACATCTATGTCGAGTTGGACTGTCACTCTTTTCATCCTCTGAAATCCTTGATTCACTGACCAATGCTTGTTCAAAATCTGAGCCATCTAATTGGTTGAATAATTCTTCGGTAACAGTGTCCGTTGTATCCTTGACTGTGTGTCTACCTCTTGAATAACCACGTTTTTTTTCAGAGGGCGCAGCAGTCTTGACAATGTCCAAGGACTTCTGCTTGTCAGGTGATTCTAACTGATCCGCTAGAATGCCAGTTGTAGCACCGACTGTCCGTTTACCTTTTTTACATCTATGTCGAGTTGGGCTGACACTTTTTACATTATCTGGAAAATCGGATTGGTCATCGAAACCGACTAATTCCTTCAAATCTGAGCAATATAACTGGTCAGATGATTCTCCAGTAACAGTGTCTGTTGTATCCTTGACTGTGTGTCTACCTTTTGAATAGCCATACTTGTCAGGGGGCACACCAGTGTCAATTGAAACCAAGGAATTCTTCTGCTTGTCGCAATCCGCAATATTAGATGTACCAGTGACTCCCAGTTTACTTTTTTTATATCTATGTCGAGTTGGACTGACGCTCTTAACATCCTCTGAAATCCTTGATTCAGTGACCAATGCTTGTTCAAAATCTGAGCCATCTAACTCGTCGAATGATTCTTCAGTAACAGTGTCCGTTGCCTCCTTGAATGGCCTTCTACCTTTTGAATAACCACGCTTTTTTTCAGAGGGCGTACGATTCTCAACAAAGTCTAAGGTATTTTTTTTGTCCGGTGATCTTGAGTGATCCGCTAGAATGCCAGCTGTAGCACCGACTGTCCTTTTACCTTTTTTATATCTGTGTCGAGGTGGACTGACGCTTTTTTCATCCTCTGAAATCCCTACTTGCTTAAAATCTGAGCCTTGTAACTGGTCAGGCGTTTCTCCAACAACAGTGGCTGGTGTATAATTGACTGTCTTCCTACCTTTTGTGTAACCACACTTGTCAGAGAGTGCAACAATCTCCACAGGCTCCAAGGACTTCAGCATTTCTTCTCTGCCAGATGTAGCACTGACTGTCCTTTTACCTTTTTTATATCTATGCCGAGTTGGGCTGACACTTTTTACATTCTCTGGAAAATCGGATTGGTCATCGAAACTGACCAATGCTTCTTTCAAATCTGAGCAATCCAACTGTTCAGGTGTATCTCCAATAACAGTGTCCGGTGTATTATTGACTGTCTTCATAGCTTTTGAATTACCACATGTTTTTTGGGCTTTTTTGGAATTAACAAACTTGACAGAGGGCGCACCAGTCTCAACAACATCCAAGGACTTCTGCTTTTCCAATGATCCTGACTGTTCCGCATGACTTCCAGTTGTAACACTGACTGTCTGTTTACCTTTTGAGTAACCACACCTTTTTTCAGATGGCGCAACAGTCTCAACAAAGAACATTGACTTTTGCTCGTCCGAAGTTCCTGACTGATCCGCGAGACTGCAAGTTGTACCAAAAGTTGTATTATCAATCAGTGTGTTTTTACTCTTCAAATGTGCCGACTGTTGAGCCGGTAACAAAGTCTTTTGCCGTTCTGAGGACCCTGATTGGTCACTGTGCCCACCACTAAGATTCAAGGTCTTCCTGCTAACACAAGATGAGTTTTTTTTCTTATTCATCGCCTTGCCAAAGAGTGTGCGGTCTGGCATCGGACTGGTTGTTTTGGGACGTCTGTCTTTGACCGATTTACTAAACCAAAGTCCCGTGTGAATCTCCGGCTGCTTCTTCGCCTCTTCGACGACTGCGACGGTGGGTTGAGTTTGAACGAGTTTCTTCTGCCGTTCGAGTGCTTTAGGACACAAAATCTTAGGGACCGATTCCAGGTCCGAATACGGGCATTCTCCTATGTCTCTATCCGATTGGTCAGGGCTATCACGTAAAGTCTTTTTAGAGTGTTTACTACACGTTTCCTTCAATGATTTACTTGATTTCCTCTTGCTAGAAGATTTCTTTAAAGTGCTTGGTTTCGTTGGAGAAGTTATCGAGGATGATATCGAACCATTGGTCATGTGCAGCGCCTCAGGAGCTGTGGGGGAAGTAGGGGAGGGAAAAGTTGGTTGCACCTTGTTCACTCCGTCCGGTGTGGAAATGCTGTGGAAGGCGTCTGTGTCTATGGACGCAGGGAAGAAAGGAGACATTTTGGGCCGTTCTTTGAGAAGAGATTCAGCTTCTGCCACACTGCATTTCCAGGAGTCCTGAAAACGCTTCGCAATCTGTAAGAAAAATAAAAACAAACGCTGCTCAATCTTTAGACACACAACATACTAGCTTCACAGAAGAACTTGTTCATGATCACCACAGTTTAGCTCATACCGGCTGCTTATCGGGACTGAGTTATTTCGATGTGCGGCGCGCTCAGAAAAATATATGAAATTCAGCTCACCATTTAACTGTGTGTATTGTCTTACTTTGTAAATATACTTTTAGAGGTTGTGACTTTCAATAAGTCTTCCATAAACAAATTAAGGCAAATATAACAAAGATGATAGCTGTCAATCATCATCAAATCAAACATCAACTCTTCCTTTCCATCAGGATGTGTGATGAACACATCGTCGTTACTGGTATGAACTACGGCCGAGTCCATACTACACAAGTATATTTGTATCCATGTCTTTTTTCTTTTTGATTTTGCCTTTTGTCCACATGCAAAAATCACAACCAGACTCTAAATCCGGAGTTTTGCTTTTTTTTTTTTTTTTTTTTAACCTTTATTTATACAGGTGAATCCCATTGAGACCGAAGACTCTTTTGCAAGGGAGACCTGTTCCCATTTACACGTTACCATTCACACACACATTCATACACCGATAGCAGGCTAAACTATCGACATTCACACAAGGCAAGGTGGGTTAAGTGTCTTGCCCAAGGACACAACAACTATGACACAAGTGGCAGGGCGGGGGATCGAACCTCCAACCCTTTGATCATCGGCCGACCCGCTCTACCACCTGAGCCACAGTCGCCTCTTCCCAAAGTGTTATTTTGTTCTTTTAACAACTCTGCATTTCTGTAGTCTTGGTTGACAGGGAAACTTTAGCTTTTTTGGATTGTGACGTGCAAATATTTTGATCTTACAGTGTATTTGTAGTCCTGGTCCCGTTGCTTGCCCCTTCGGCGCAGCAGGGGGAGCTGTTCGAATTCAAAGCCTCCGTGGAAAGGGTGAGTTGATTTCTCCTCCACCCAGGTTTGCTCCACCGAGTCCCCAAAGGTCCGGACATAATAGAGTCGACAGGGACGATCACTGGGCTCTGAGACAATAACAAACATTATAATTCTTTATTTCAGACCTAGGGGGGACCCATATCACTACAAACAACAACAACAACAACAACAAACAGACAAACCAAGAGTTAAAAATACAAAACCTTCCACAATATTCAATGTCTAGCAAACAGACATGTTCGCCAATGATTCCACAGTCAGGAAGAAAATCTGACATTAGCTTCACCCTGTGTTCCAAATCGCATACTCTTTCTTTTCTCTATTCCACGTACTACATCTGAGCATAAAATAATCTAGTTTGGATGCAGTATACTGGGCTCTGGGACAAAAACAAATATCAGCTTCAGTTTTATAGGAAAATGTATACATTTGTAAAGTATTAACAGTACATTAATAGGCTATTTATACCACAATAAGCAATATGAGGTGAATTAAGGCATCCTGGAGAAATATCCTCTCAAGATTCACCCAAGAAATGTGTCTATCGCTATCGACGCAAACAATAAGGACAATGACAACCTGCCACCGCCGCTCACACCCCAAGTGTATGCTGGGTAATGGAGTCCACAACTAACCCTGCCTTCCAAATCTCCTCCTCTTTCTTTTCTCTATTCTACATACTACATCTGATCATAAAAATAATCTATAGGATAGGATGCAGTAGGCATACTATTGGGACATACTTTTACTTATTTATTTCATCATAACATTGCGCCTTGATCTTGCCTTTTGCTTTTATATCCGTCGCATCACCGTTTGTTTTCATACGGAGGCTCCGTCATTTGCTAATTGCCAGGAAGACAGACAGACAGACAGTCAGACAGACAGAGAGACAGACAGACAGACCCCCTCCCCCCCCACACACACAGTAAATCAGTATTTCTGGCCATCACCTTTGACTCTGTGGTAGACTCCCTGTGCGGGGTCAACAAGCACCTCGCACGGCCACCACGGTCGTCGGTTGAACTTTGCCCAGATTACTTCCCCCTCTAGGAACTTCACAGGCGGCGGCAGAGGCTTTCTCTTCAGGCTGTTCTGCTGTTGACAACCAGAGGAAATAAAAAAAGCAATAAATCTTAATGGAAATGAGACAGATTTTATGTGGGACACTGCAGGCAAAAACATCAACGTCAACATTTGCTGCTCTCTGTCGCTCTCTCTCTCTCTCTCTCTACCTCTGTCTGTCTGTCTGTCTCTCTGTCTCTCTCTCTCTCAAGCACTGGCCAGTTTTAAGATTTTTGTCTATGTATCTTCCATAACATGTCTTCTTTCATACTAGTATAAATCAAAAGGTCCAACATGTACATTCAGGTGTTTATTTGACTAAACCTTGTCTGTTTGCGTCTGTATATTTCTCCTAAACAACCATCTTTTTCCCTCTTGTTTTCCCTTTCTTATCTAATCTTAATACTCTCCCCACACTGTCTTTTTATGTTTTTGGACATGATGTTTCAATTTCATTTTCATGTAACTTTTATTTATCCTCCAGAGACCAGTTGAGGGCTGACCCTCATTTACAATGACGTCGAGTTCAAAACAAATTCAAAGGAAAAACAACAATACATAAACAATATTCAACGCAAATACATCAAATACACAACAACAGGTGAAGAGAAAAGAACAATTGAAACATTTACACAGTGGTGAAGAGTGGCAGCAATTAAAATGAAATGGGTGAAAGTACAATACAGCCTAATTAAAACAGTTACAGGTAGAGTTTGGCAGATTTAAGATAGTTTGTTTAAATTGGTTAAAGGATATGAAGGTATTTAGTTTAATTTCTTGCTGTAAGTTGTTCCATGTAACTGATCATTTGGTTGCTCTGTACCAGTGACATGTACAATGACAATAAAGTATATTAATTCATTCATTCACTTAACGGTCATTATCTCAACATTAGTTTTTTCAACTACTAAAGCGCTTACATCAACTTAAAATCAACTTTTGATAAATAGTTTAAAATATATAACTCCTAAATTAGTAGCACTAGTTGCTATGATATAATCCCCTGTGTGAATGAGTATATGAAGATTCATCTGGTATAATTGTACGAGGATATATATATATAAAGGGGTGGGGGAAAAAAAGCCCCTATCACCATGTAGTGTGATACTTACCCTGTGTTCCAAATCACATACTCGTTCTTTTTACTACACTACATACTAAAGTACAGAAGAGTTTTAGGGCCACAGACAGGAGAGAGAAAAAAAACAGATAAGTAAGATTTTTTTTTTCATTATGTCGCGAAATGTCAAGAATAAAGACGAATACTCCAAAATGCTATTGGAGTTAGTGGGGCATTTATGGGTTTTCAACAGACTACAATTGACCTGCATGTATTGGGACATCCTATCTTTTTCTGGCACACTGATTAGCAGGGGTATTTGAACGCAGGGTAACTGTTAACAGCAACAGATTGAGGAGACAGACAGACAGACAGACAGACAGACAGACAGACAGACAGACAGACAGACAGACAGACAGACAGACAGACAGACAGACAGACAGACAGACAGGGTTCATGAGCAGACCTGAGTTATGGCTCTGGCAGCAAGACCAGGCAGAGAGTGAGAGGCCTCAGCTATGTGGCTACTGCTATGATGTAACCTCAGCCAGTCAAAAGTTGTAGAACAGTTTCAAGTCTGTATGTGCATGTAAAGCACTCTGAGCCAAATTGTATGCATGAAGGCTGCTATACAAATAAAGATCTATTATTATTATTATTATTATTATTATTATTATTATTATTATTATTATTATTATTATTATTATTATTATTATTATGAGGAGAGAAGCAAAATGTTTACATGATTAATTAAAGCATTTCACTAGAAGAGCTAACACACATTTTTAATTGTTGGTGCTGATTTGAAAGGTTATATGTGTAAAGGTGCAGTGTGTAATATCGGAGTATTTCTCGCCATCTAGTTGTGAGATTGTAGATGTCAACGCTCCCTTGCTAACCCCCGCCCCTTTGGGAGAATTTACAGAAGCTACGGTGGCCCTTCAAGGACAAGAAGCTATAGTTACTAAAGATGGCATCATCCACCACTGCCTCAAGTATTTCCACAATATCAAGTGATGAGATGAAGATGTATTTAGTTATTTATTCTATTGCACTTCTTCTTCTTGGTCTTCCAACAGGTGCATTTTCCCCAGGACGCCCACTATATATAAAAACGTGTAAGGCCGTTAAGTTTGTCCGTTCTGAGCTACTGTAGAAACATGGCGGATGGTGCAACATAGGGGAGTAGTTTTAAAACCAAAGAAACAAAACAATCTACATCCAGTAGCCTACGCCAGACACTTAACCCCAAAACTGTTCCAAGGTCGCTGGTTCAATCCCCGGCACCGGACAGGAGGGTGTTAGTAGTAAAACTAGTGGTGGCTGCTATTACATCTACGGTGCCCACCATCTCTACCATTGTGTCCTTGAGCAAGACACTTAACCCCCAAACTGCTCCAGGGGCGCTGTACTATGGCTGACCCTGCGCTCTGACCCCCTCTGGAGTGTGGGAACTTGAGAGGGGAGATGAGGAAAGATAAATTTCAATGTAACCATTGACTAATAAAGTAACTTAACTTTACTTAACAGGTGATAAGGTGAAACTTGCCATTTTGTCTCCCAGCAGTAGCAGCTCTGTGTGTGTGTCTGTGTGTGTGTGTGTGTGTGTGTGTGTGTGTGTGTGTGTGTGTACGTGTTTCTGTCTGTCTGTCTGTCTGTCTGTCTGATCAAGCTTTGTTGTGTAATGTGTAAATGCGTTTAAAACTTGCCATTGCGTCTCCTAGTAACAGCAGTTCTGTGTCGCTCTCCCACTCATCATCCGAGCCGTCCCAGTATCTCCGCCGTTGTCCCGAGGACTGAGACCGTGTCACCACTTTAACCGACGACTGCGTTACTTCCTTATTAGGGTCCGACTTCAAACCTATCGGATCGGGCCGAGTCTCAATGTCTTGTTTATCCGGTAAGTCTCTCGTAGGTGATGTAACTGCCTCTTCTTCTCTGTCCTCTTCATCATTATCATCATCATCATCATCATCATCCTCAAATAACGACGATTCAAAATGGAGGAAGCCATTAGCGAACGGGCTGTTGCTGTCGAGAGAGAACGCCGGGCTCGGAGGGCTCGAAAAACAACTTTCAGATTTTTTCTCACTCGCACGATTTGCCGATACGTCCCTGCTTCTAGACTGAAATTGGGGTTGTTTCTGTGCGTTAGAAGATTGACCAAAACAGCTATCTTCAAGGTTTGCATTCTTGGTGGTTGTGACGCCAGAAGATGTAGTAGAAGTAGGCGTGCAATCCGGCCAAGAGTCCTTCAAATTCGAGTTCTTATTCAAGCCCCATTCCCAGATATTCTCTGGCTCCCTCACCGGCAAAACCAAATCCGGTTGGCTGACCATCGAGGTGAGATGTTGCAGCCTTCGTAAAGGGCTGTACGACGAATTGGACGACGAAGATGTAGAAGATGAATTATCCCTTTGCGTGAATCCGTACATGTTGTGTGAGGATCCATGCTTCAGGTTGAGTGAGTGAGAGGCAGACATATTGGTGGTTGCTAGGCCGGTGGTCTTGTTGTCATGACGGCGGGGTCGTTGGGTGGATGAGGGGGGGTCAGATGGGCAGCCCGGCCCGAGGTAAGGCCCACTCATACTGGCACCAGTCCACCCTGCAACATGACAAGAAGAGAGAAAAAAATCATTAAAGACCTACTTCACCAGTGGAAATATGAAGGTGTATTGAACTCTGAGATCCTATGTAGTATAGATGAGCAAAACATTTTAGAAATCGGTTCATCTTAGCCTGAGAAAAGGCAGAAAGAGTGTTTTTTTAAGGTCTCACTGCCTAACCCTACATTTTTCCCATGTGTGACATCACACATAGTAAAATGTAGGGTTAGGATTAACGGGACAGCTGGGCCAAGGGAAGACTGAGGGAAGAAAAAACTTGTTCATTATATTATAATAGTGATGTTATAATGATAGAACGCTGGTTCAGTATGGGTGAAGTATTCCTTTAAGTTCTCAAATTCAACTTTATTTAAATAGCACAAACAGACAAACTTGACCAAAACTGTAACTCTAGTGCAACTTTTAAAAGGTGCACTATACAGTTTCATGGGGGGGGGGGGGGGTTACATTTGGAAAACCTGCAGTTAGTTAACAAATGAATAGTTGATCTTTTGAGGATAATTGAAGGAAAAGTAAAAATTAAAATTTGAGCAAGGCTTAAACCTGTGTTAATGTGCTCTCGCTTTCTATCTTGCATGACTTTAAAACATATTTCCTTATTAACGCTGATTATAATATTCCTGCAAGATCTTAAACGTATATGAACCTTTAATAGAATTGCTATAACAAATGCACTTTAATTAGAATGTATTGCATATTGCATGTTCCTCTAATCTGCCATAACACTGTGAAGTTAAGGTTAGAGTGAGGTAAACAACACAATCTTTCTTCCCTTGGGGCCCAAATAAAAACGTAAACAGACTCAATGGCGGACGCAGGGATCCGTCTAAAATAATATCTGACATTTTTGTTTTGTTTTTTTTTTATTTGGGAAAGAGATTCTGCGCAATCGCCACAGTCTCACTGTTGTGCATCCCGTTTTCAGGGATAAAAATATCGCGATATAATGGAAAAATACATCAAGTGAGATAAGGTCAGCAGCCTGTGGACACCCACACACACACACACACACACACACACACACAGACACAAACACACACACACAATGCTAGCGCGTCATGTTAAAAATCACCCAAGAGGAATTAAAATGGACCCGTTCGTGCGCGTGCGTGTGTGCAACGCGCGTGTGCATGGGGCGTGTGTGTGTACTTGAGTGTGTGAGTGACTGTACGTACTGTAGTGTAGGTGTGGGTGCAACACAGTATCGCTGCATGTGTGTGTTGTTGCAGCAGTCCGTGGCTCCAATAGGCTAGTAACTGCAACACAAGCATTAGAGACGACGACACTAAACAAGTTCACACGCTAACACACACACTGAGACAGACACACACACGCTCACACACTGACACAGACAGACACACACTGACTGACACACACACTCCCCTCCCCGTCCAATGCAGGAGGCTATCTTTGCCTGTATGTGGAAGCGTCAAACAACACAGAAAATCACGGTGAAAACGGCACATGACACGCGATCAGTCGGGAGAATCTTACCATTCCGATGTCGGCCTGCGCACACGTGACCCTCAGCCCGTTCATTAGCGCGTGTAAATGTGACTATTTCCAATTTTGTGAAAGCGGATGCGAGCAAGAGCAGTCCTGGGCGGCAATACCACTAGGCCTGGATCCTGTGAAACGTACGCTCTCTCTCTCCCTCTCCCTCCCTCTCTCTTTCACCCCCTCCCTCTCCTACTCTAACATGCGCTAAAGCCTCTAGTCTAGCGGCCCCTGGAAGAAAAATACGGTCCTTTACATTGGTGCCAGTCAAACTTTATAATTCTAAGTCTATGGCTGTGTTCTGTGTCCTGAATTTACCCCGAAATAACCCCCACCTATATTCGCCTAGAAGTCAATCTCTCTCTCTCGCTCGCTCTGTTTTGCTCTTCTTTGCAGCCTGTCTCTCTCTCTCTCTCTCTCTCTCTCTCTCTCTCTGTGTGTGTGTGTGTGTGTGTGTGTGTGTGTGTGTGTGTGTGTGTGTGTGTGTGTGTGCGTGTGCGTGCACTGACTGCCTGCAAATCGTCACCACCGCCTCCCTTCTTGCTCTCTCGCTCAAATCTCTCCTCCAGGAGAAAAAAATAAATAAAATAAAAAATAAATTTAAAAAAATAAAAAATCTGACATGACAGCCATTCAAAAAGAATCAACAAATGACCACACGTGACCCCTCGCTCAAAAAAATCAGCCACGCCCCTTTTCCTTAATTACGAGCATCAATTATTAACCTATAACCTATCACCTAAATGTCACAAGCCATACCGCCGACTGCCTGTTGACTGACTACGTGAGCTACTGTATAGCTTACCTGCATTTCCCTGAGGGGATATATAAAGTTAGTAAGAGTCTGTCTGTCTGTCTATCTATCTATCTATCTATCTATCTATCTATCTATCTATCTATCTATCTATCTATCTATCTATCTATCTATCTATCTATCTATCTATCTATCTATCTATCTATCTATCTATCTATCTATCTATCTATCTAACTTCTTCTCACCCACCACCACTAAACTAAAAACAACGCATCCACACGCTTGGAGACGCCAACCTACACACATACATAGGCTAAATAAATAAACTACTGAATAAAAATGTTCTTA
>CASHTC010000565.1:0-7500 GCA_949357725.1 Hyperoplus immaculatus
TTATGTGTGTTTTTAAATGTCTGTCTGTCTGTCTGTCTGTCTGTCTGTCTGTCTGTCTGTCTGTATATCTGTCTGTCTGTCTGTCTGTCTGTCTGTCTGTCTGTATATCTGTCTGTCTGTCTGTCTGTCTGTCTGTCTGTCTGTCTGTATATCTGTCTGTCTGTCTGTCTGTCTGTCTGTCTGTCTGTATATCTGTCTGCCTGTCTGTCTGTCTGCCTGCCTGCCTGTATGTCTGTCTGTCTGTCTGTCTGTATATCTGTTTACATAAAAATGTAAAGGTGCACTATGTAACTTTCGAAAAACAATGAAAAAATGCAATATTTTTTTTTTTTTTGGGCATTTTAATGCTTTATTGATAGTGTAGAGACAGAGGTGAAATGGGGCAGAGAGGGGAGTGACATGCAGAGAACGACCGCGGGCTGGAATCAAACCCGGGTCCGCTGCTGGCCGAGGCCCATGGGGGGGGACGCCCTACCAACTGAGCTAAGGGGGGGGGACGCCCTACCAACTGAGCTAAGGGGGGGGGACGCCCTACCAACTGAGCTAAGGGCCCATGGAGGGGACGCCCTACCAACTGAGCTAAGGGGGGGGACGCCCTACCAACTGAGCTAAGGGGGGGGGGACGCCCTACCAACTGAGCTAAGGGCCCATGGGGGGGACGCCCTATCAACTGAGCTAAGGGGGGGGACGCCCTATCAACTGAGCTAAGGGGGGGGACGCCCTACCAACTGAGCTAAGGGGGGGGGACGCCCTATCAACTGAGCTAAGGGGGGGGACGCCCTACCAACTGAGCTAAGGGGGGGGGGGGACGCCCTACCAACTGAGCTAAGGGGGGGGGACGCCCTATCAACTGAGCTAAGGGGGGGACGCCCTACCAACTGAGCTAAGGGGGGGACGCCCTACCAACTGAGCTAAGGGGGGGACGCCCTACCAACTGAGCTAAGGGGGGGGGACACCCTACCAACTGAGCTAAGGGGGGGGACGCCCTACCAACTGAGCTAAGGGGGGAGGGACGCCCTACCAACTGAGCTAAGGGGGGGGACGCCCTACCAACTGAGCTAAGGGGGGAGGGACGCCCTACCAACTGAGCTAAGGGGGGGGACGCCCTACCAACTGAGCTAAGGGGGGATGCCCTACCAACTGAGCTAAGGGGGGGGGGACGCCCTACCAACTGAGCTAAGGGGGGGGGGACGCCCTACCAACTGAGCTAAGGGGGGGATGTCCTACCAACTGAGCTAAGGGGGGGGACGCCCTACCAACTGAGCTAAGGGGGGGGACGCCCTACCAACTGAGCTAAGGGGGGGACGCCCTACCAACTGAGCTAAGGGGGGGACGCCCTACCAACTGAGCTAAGGGGGGGGGGACGCCCTACCAACTGAGCTAAGGGGGGGATGTCCTACCAACTGAGCTAAGGGAGGGGATGTCCTACCAACTGAGCTAAGGGGGCTAAGGGGGGTGACGCCCTACCAACTGAGCTAAGGGGGGGACGCCCTACCAACTGAGCTAAGGGGGGGGACGCCCTACCAACTGAGCTAAGGGGGGGATGTCCTACCAACTGAGCTAAGGGGGGGATGCCCTACCAACTGAGCTAAGGGGGGGGACGCCCTACCAACTGAGCTAAGGGGGGGACGCCCTACCAACTGAGCTAAGGGGGGGGACGCCCTACCAACTGAGCTAAGGGGGGGATGTCCTACCAACTGAGCTAAGGGGGGGATGCCCTACCAACTGAGCTAAGGGGGGGACGCCCTACCAACTGAGCTAAGGGGGGGATGCCCTACCAACTGAGCTAAGGGGGGGGACGCCCTACCAACTGAGCTAAGGGGGGGATGCCCTACCAACTGAGCTAAGGGGGGGGACGCCCTACCAACTGAGCTAAGGGGGGGGGGGACGCCCTACCAACTGAGCTAAGGGGGGGGACGCCCTACCAACTGAGCTAAGGGGGGGGACGCCCTACCAACTGAGCTAAGGGGGGGGACGCCCTACCAACTGAGCTAAGGGGGGGGACGCCCTACCAACTGAGCTAAGGGGGGGGCCCTCTTATATTTTGAGTTTTTGATTATTATTTCCATTCTCTGCATGTCATTCCCCTCTCTGACCCATTACATCTCTGTCTCTGCACACTGTCAATAAAGTATGAAAAAATGCCAAAAAAAAAAAAGACAGACACTCACACTCACACTCACACTCACACTCACACACACACTCACACACACACACACACACACACACACACACACACACACACACACACACACACACACACACACACACACACACACACACACACACACACCAAAGTCTTTATTCATGGCGGTGGCGAGCGCGGCGGCCGTCATCCCGCGTCTGATCTCCACTTCCTGTTTGTCCAGTTTGACTTTGAGTTTGTGATGTCGCTGCTCAGAACGTTTACCTTTCACCTGGGAGACAGAGAGAGAGAGAGACAGGGTTAGACAGACAGACAGACACACACACAGACAGACAGATACAGAACGTTTACCTTTCACCTGGGGAGACAGAGAGAGAGAGACAGGGTTAGACAGACAGACAGACAGACAGACAGACAGACAGACACACAGACAGACACACAGACAGATACAGAACGTTTACCCTTCACCTGGGAGACAGAGAGAGAGAGAGACAGGGTTAGACAGACAGACACACACACAGACAGACAGACAGACAGACAGACAGACAGACAGATACAGAATGTTTACCCTTCACCTGGGAGACAGAGAGAGAGACAGGGTTAGGGTACAGACAGACAGACAGACAGACAGACAGACAGACAGACAGTCCATTCACCTTTCACCTGCTAACATTCATCTGAAGTCTTCCTGCATCCACACTATTCACACTTTACTTTAGTATTACCATGTAAACATCTGGTCAATGATCAAATTCCTTCGTGATTTTTCTCTACTTATGACATCTATTGCAGTATGTCCGTCCTGGGAGAGGGATCCCAGACAGACAGATAGACAGAAAAGACAGACAGACAGACAGACACAGAGGGATCCCTTACTCTGTCGACTCTCCCTGAGATTTCTTCAATTTCTTTTAATCCCGGTAAAGGGTTTTTTACTGGGAGTTTTTTCTCAGCCGAGCTAAGGGTGTAAGGTGCTGTTAATATGAAAACACGAAACGGTGCATCCACACACACACAAAGACACACACACACACACACACACACGCACACACACACGCACGCACGCACTCACACACAAAGACACACACACACACACGCACGCACGCACTCACACACAAACACACACACACACACACACAGTGACACGCACACACGCACACGCACACACACACACACACCTGTTTGGAGGCGACGGTCCGGGTGAGTTGAGGCGCGGTGAAGACGAGCCGCCGGCAGCCGCGCATCACTGATGACATCATACTCATACCTGTAGACAGACAGGGGATTAAACTGTCTGTCTGTCTGTCTGTGTGTGTGTCTGTCTATCTGTCTGTCTATCTGTGTGTCTATATATCTATCTGTCTGTCTATATATCTGTCTGTCTGTCTGTCTGTGTGTGTGTCTGTCTGTCTATTTATCTATCTGTCTGTCTATTTATCTATCTGTCTGTCTATATATCTGTCTGTCTGTCTGTCTATCACACAAAACAGCTTTATGGAGGTTCTGACCCACAATCCACTGCAGCAGAAGTTACATCACATGGACTGAGCCTCCCAGTGAAAAACAACCAGCGATGAGACGGATATAAAAGCAAGAGGCAAGATCAAGGAGCCATGTTAGGATGAAATAAATAAGTTAAAGTATGTCCCAGTTGTAGCATACTGCATGCTAACTAGATACTGTTTATGATCAGATGTAGTATGGAGGAAAATAAATAGTATGAGATTTATAACGCAGAGATATTATATATAGACATGTCCTCAGAATAATAGCCTACATTACATTTTAAAGTGGAAAACAGCTTTATAATGTTTTGAATCGGTAACGGTTTTGATGGAAATGGGTCAGAATGTATCAGCAGTTTACTATGTACAAGTGCTGCTGTGATATCCACCAAGTATATACTATCTTTGTATCCACCATAAAGAGCTGGAAAAGAATACTTTGTGATGGTTATTATTACTAATTGCACAGAGAACAGCCTTCTTTCTTGTTTGTCTTACTCGAGGACATTTTAGACTAGAATGGCAACAAGCCCACAATTATTATTCAGCTTTTTTTCAACCTTGTTTCAGAATACTGCTTGACAAAGTTCATCCCTGTTCTAGGACTGTTAATGCAAGTATTAAAATGCATGCATGTGTGTGTGTGTGTGTGTGTGTGTGTGTGTGTGTGTGTGTGTGTGTGTGTGTGTGTGTGTGTGTGTGTGTGAGTGTGTGAGTGAGAGCGAAAGCAAGAGAACGCAGGGATTAGCTGATGACATGTACAGTGTGTGTGTGTGTGTGTGTGTGTGTGTGTGTCGGTGTGTGTGTTATGTATCTGCTCTGACACGCGCCTTATCTACGGTAGTTCCCTACACTGCAGCGACTGTAGAATGTTTCACCTGTCCGCGGTCTGACGTCACACTCACCTGTTATCCTGTGATTCTCAGCTCATCTTGAAATGTAATCTTTGAGTTTCACCGTGACTTAAAACTGCAACAGGGCGCCGCCATGACACCGGCTGTAGTCAGAATGGAGTGTGCTCGTTACCGCCACCTACAGTCCCGGAGTAAGCTACGACACACACACAAAACTGTCTTCTTCTGCTTTCCCTCTCCGGCAGACTGTATGCATCTAGAGCACAATGCTGCCCCCCACAGGACAAACAAAAAATAAAATAAATATTCCAAAATCCTTATTTCCAACAATCCAGAGGCCGATTTAAAATCCAGGACAATTTTTATAGTCCCAGGCCGGTTCTTAATGGGATTAAGAAGGCTCTGTGTGTGTGTGTGTGTGTGTGTGTGTGTGTGTGTGTGTGCGTCTCTCTCTCTCTGTGTGTGTGTGTGTGTGTGTGTGTGTGTGTGTGTGTGTGTGCGTGCGTCTCTCTCTCTCTGTGTGTGTGTGTGTGTGTGTGTGTGTGTGTGTGTGTGTGTCTCTCTCTCTCTGTGTGTGTGTGTGTGTGTGTCTCTCTCTCTCTCTCTGTGTGTGTGTGTGTCTCTCTCTCTCTCTCTCTCTCTCTCTGTGTGTGTGTGTGTGTGTGTGTGTGTGTGTGTGTGTGTGTGTGTGTGTCTCTCTCTCTCTCTCTCTCTCTGTGTGTGTGTGTGTGTGTGTGTGTGTGTGTGTGTGTGTGTGTGTGTGTGTGTACGTACATCTGTTCTCTGTAGAGTGAGTCCAGTACATTCCATCAGGATATGTTTTACTGTTTGCTGTTTGTCACACGCTCCACATAGTCAATCTGCATGTTTCCCAAATTCATGTAAGTTCCATGCCAGTTCACAACTCCTCCGCAGGGTGAAAGGTAGTACAACAAAATCATTTGGAATTTGGAACGCAGGGTTAGAGTGTGTTTTTGGGTGTTTGTACATTTTGTTCAATAAAGATTATTCAAATGAACTATCAGGGCCCCGAGTTTAAACATGTAGTTAAAGGTGCAGTCAGTGATTCTGGAGAACGCTTGTTGTCAAAATCACTTTCTGTCTAAATCAGTGAATATCTCCTCATGATCCACTACCTGTCTGTACTGTGTGAGCTGGAAAAAAAAGCTGGTGTTAATACACAGCCTAGGCTCTGTAAACTGGCATGTAAACAAAGGGGCCCACCATAGCAAGTAAAAATAATTTATAGTATAATAAAGTAATTAGTAAAAATGCCCGTTTGCAAAGCCTAAACTGATTTTTTTTATTATGATGATAGAATTATTCAACACTAAGAATTACACGTAGAGAAAATATGTTTAGTAAACCAACTGCAGGCTCTGTGAATGTAAACAAATCCCCCTCCCCTCCTCTGAAACTGTGTAGTGACCCTTTAAACTACACAGTGACCCTTTAAACTACACAGTGACCCTTTAAACTACACAGTGACCCTTTAATATAATAAAATAAGTTGATAATAAAATGAACTCATGAACTCAAAATCAACATTCAATTTCTTCAAGTTTCTTTTATTTCACACATAACAGAGAAACACAGAAATGTCAAAATGTAGAATTCTATTTTCACAGATCTATTTTTCTACCTTAAATATATCTTTGTTTAATTTCTCTTCTTTGTGTTTTGAGGTAGAATTTTTTTTTTGCATTTTTTATAATTAAACAAACTTTACTCTAAACAAATATATAAGCTGCTACGAGGAACTTTTAAATATTTCTGAAACAGTCTCATTTCTCCTCTGATGATCATAAATGACATGTAACAGCAAAACGAGACCATCAGTGCAACAAAGAATGCTATTTTTATATAGTTTTTCTTAATGCCTTTGTCATGGTTATACGCTCACCCAGGAACAACAGCTGGCGTGGTAAAAACACTACTGCTTTAGTCCAAAGGGGGGCGCTAGAATGAATACACACTGAAAGTTCCTCGGAGCAGCTTTAAAACATGATACATTTTCATACACATACAAAACAATACAACAGTAGTTTCCCACTTATTTAAAGAGCCCTAGACACCATCCATAGCACCACAATTATAAAATAAAGTATCAAATGTTTGGTCAGACATTGTGGGAAGAAGGCACATTCACTGACGCACTAGCCACGCTCACACACACACATAGTAACTGTACAACTGGGACATACTTTTACTTATTTATTTCATCCTAACATGGCTCCTTGATCTTGCCTCTTGCTTATATATCCGTCTCATCGCTGGTTGTTTTCACTGGGAGGCTCAGTCCATGTGATGTGTAACTTCTGCTGCAGTGGATTGTGGGTCAGAATCGCCCAAATAGGATGCTGGTTTCAACACTAAAAAAAAAATCACCACCGGATGTAGTAGGACATCTGGGTATTTTTCAGCATGCTGCATCTGACATCATGTATTGGGACAAACTGACCCTGCGTTCCAAATCTACCCCTCTTTCTTTTCTCTATTCTACATACTACATCTGACCATAAAAATAATCTAGTTAGGATGCAGTATCCTACACTTGGGACATACTTTAACTAATTTATTTCATCCTAACATGGCTCCTTGATCTTGCCTCTTGCTTTTATATCCGTCTCATCCCCGTTTGTTTTCATACGGAGGCTTCGTCGATGTGACGTCACTTCCGGTGCGCACTGGATTGTGGGTCAGAATCGCCCAAAAAATAGCATGCTGTTTAACACTAAAAATCTTGGCCGGATGAAGTAGGACATCCGGGTACTTCTAACCATCCTAAATCTGGCCACAAGAATCAGGACATCCTAAATCTTTTTTCTACCAAACTAAATAGCAGTGAAGTATGGGTATTGGAACGCAGGGATGTGTGTGTGTGTGTGTGTGTGTGTGTGTGTGTGGCCTGTTACTCTGCTACATCAAACAGCTACCACTGTTACCACGGAAACAGTTCAACCACACATTACAACCTCAAATAGAATTGATTCTC
>CASHTC010000565.1:12500-16972 GCA_949357725.1 Hyperoplus immaculatus
TTATTTATTTTTTGGCATTTTCAAGCTTTATTAGACAGTACAGAGTTGAAATGGGGAGACAGAGAGAGAGAGAGAGAGAGAGAGAGAGAGAGAGAGAGAGAGAGAGAGAGAGAGAGAGAGAGAGAGAGAGAGAGAGAGAGAGGGGGGGGATGACCTGCAGTAAAGGTCCACGGGTCGGATTCGAACCCGCGACCACTGCAACGAAGGCCGGAGCCAATATGGTACACGCTCTATCCACTACACCACCGGTGCGCCCCGTGAATTTGAATTTGACAGTTCGCAATGCTCACACACACACCCCCCCCCCCCACATACACACACATACACAGACAGACAGACACACACACACCCCCCCCCCCGTACCTTATCCGCCAGGTCCCATATGCGTATGGTCCCGTCATCGCTGGCGGAGATGAAGACGTCTTTGAAGGGGTGTGTGGCGAGCCCCCAGATCCCGCCCTGTGTGTGGCCGTTGATCATCGTGTTAGACGCGGCGTTCTTCTCCCCAACCTCGATTATCTCCCCGTCTTTAGTTCCCACCAGGATTTTACCCTGAAAATGGAGAATAGAGGGGAGTTAGTTAGAACAGACAGACAGACACGCAGACAGAGAGACAGACAGACAGAGAGACAGACAGACACGCAGACAGACAGACAGAGAGACAGAGAGACAGACACAAGGATTTTACCCTGAAAATGGAGAATAGAGCGGAGTTAGTCAGAACAGACAGACAGACACGCAGACAGAGAGACAGACAGACAGACAGACAGAGAGACAGAGAGACAGACACAAGGATTTTACCCTGAAAATGGAGAATAGAGCGGAGTTAGTCAGAACAGACAGACAGACACGCAGACAGAGAGACAGACAGACAGACAGACAGAGAGACAGAGAGACAGACACAAGGATTTTACCCTGAAAATGGAGAATAGAGCGGAGTTAGTCAGAACAGACAGACAGACACGCAGACAGAGAGACAGACAGACAGACAGACAGAGAGACAGAGAGACAGACACAAGGATTTTACCCTGAAAATGGAGAATAGAGCGGAGTTAGTCAGAACAGACAGACAGACACGCAGACAGAGAGACAGACAGACAGACAGACAGAGAGACAGAGAGACAGACACGAGGATTTTACCCTGAAAATGGAGAATAGAGCGGAGTTAGTCAGAACAGACAGACAGACACGCAGACAGAGAGACAGACAGACAGACAGACAGAGAGACAGAGAGACAGACACGAGGATTTTACCCTGAAAATGGAGAATAGAGCGGAGTTAGTCAGAACAGACAGACAGACACGCAGACAGAGAGACAGACAGACAGACAGACAGAGAGACAGAGAGACAGACACGAGGATTTTACCCTGAAAATGGAGAATAAAGAGAAATGTATATATAGGAGTAGAACAGTTTCCATTGTGTGTAACTTGCTGCTTCTTTTCATTATTCCTTTTTTGCTATAATTTATTTCAACTATTTATGAAATCATTTTTTTTTTTATATATTTAGTTTAGGTATTTTTCTTCCTTTAAGACAAACTAAAAGCTATAATTAAGTTAACAGGTTGAAGTGAATAATCTTCTGATTATATTCAATACACATTTTAAAAGTAAAATAAAACTAATAATAATAATGTGAAATGTTTTGCATGGCACAGAACGATATGAGGGACACTGGGCCTAGTGTGAGTGTGACTTTATACAGTGAACCATGTGTCTGTCTGTCTGTCTGTCTGTCTGTCCGTCCGTCTGTGCGTGTGTGTGTGTCCGTCTGTCTCTGTACCTTCCCCCTGCAGACAGAGACACACACACACACACACACACACACACACACACACACACACACACTCACCTTGCCCCGGCAGACAGAGCGGACGTTCTCCACAGCTTGTCCCGTCTCCAGCTGGAAGGCTCGGCATCTTTTCATCTCCTGATCCCAAAGCTTCACGGCTCCGCCCTCCTTAGTGCTGCGGGCAAGAGAACAGGGTTAGAGGGGTGTGTGTGTAAGGATTTTTATTTTCTAATTTTAATGATGCATATACCCCCCTCATTAATTTGTATTTAACCATTGTATAATCATTTAAACAATTTGTATATTCTTCACATTTGACTTTAATAAATGTTCTCACTCAACACTTCTTGGTGCTAGGGAAACGAGGAGGTGAAACAGCTATAAAACTTAACCTGATTCTCCCATATACTAAGCAACATTCCTGAGGCCTGCAGGTCAAGCAAGTTATAAACACTCTTAGCCCGGTCAGTAAAAAGTTCAGCAGAGGACGTCCAGAGGTGTGGAAGAGGATGATCCCAGAGACCAGATGACAGCAATAAAAAACATTCATTGTCCTTTGTTTAGGAAGGCTAAAAAGCCTGGCTGTAGAGAGGGAACTTCACTTTTTTGTCTTTTCCTGTCCCGAGAGGCTGCATAACCTGTTCTGTGATATCGGTTCATTAAACCTCCTCTGATAACTTGGAAACTTTTCTCCATTTCATTCTTTATTTTTGCCTCCCATATTTCCAAAAAAACGAACACGTATTTTAACAATCCTGTTAGTGTGTGTGTGTGTGTGTGTGTGTGTGTGTGTGTGTGTGCGTGTGTGTGTGTGTGTGTGTGTGTGTGTGTGTGTGTGTGTGTGTGTGTGTGTGTGTGTGTGTGCGTCTCTGTGTGTGTGTGTGTGTGTGTGTGTGTGTGTGTGCGTCTCTGTGTGTGTGTGTGTGTGGGTGTGTGTGTGTGGTGTGTGTGTGTGTGCGTGTTTGTAGATGTGTGTGTGTGTGTGTCTGTGTGTGTGTGTGTGCGTCTCTGTGTGTGTGTGTGTGTGTGTGTGTGTGTGTGTGTGTGTGTGCGTCTCTGTGTGTGTGTGTGTGTGTGTGTGTGTGTGCGTGTGTGTGTGTGTGTAGGTGTGTGTGTGCGTGTTTGTAGGTGTGTGTGTGTGTGTGTGTGTGTGTGTGTGTGTGTGTGTGTCTGTGTCTGTTTGCTTCACCGCTCCTCCCTCCTTAGTGCTGCGGACAATATATGATTTTATTTAAATAAACACATTTAAATAATTGGGTTGTAGCTATCATTTTTTTTTAATAATTTTTTTTTTCTTGTTTTTTAATGTATTTTATTATAGTTTTTTCTTCCTTGTTGGTGTCTAGGTTTGTTCCCTTGTTGTGATTGCGCAGATGTTTGTTGGTGTGTTTTGTGAAAAAAATAAAAAGATAAAACAATAAACATAGGATATAGTGAAAAAAAAGATACATATATTGTGTTGTTGCTATGGTAACAGCTCCTTCTAGTTATAAGTGTTGTTCTATTATTTTGTTTTTATTTAAATGAGAAAAATGTGTTTATTTAAGTGATGAATACTCACACAGACAGACAGACAGACAGACAGACAGACAGACAGACAGACAGACAGACAGACAGACAGACACACACACACACAGATAAGATAATAAAGTGTAGCTATAATACTCACGGCCGCTCCTTGCCCCCGGTGACGATCAGTCCGTCTCTCAGAGTGGTGTACATGGTGAACACTGGTCCACTGTGAGCCTTAGCCACCACTCTGACCAGGAAGTGATCCCTCCACACAAACACGTCTCCGTTTATCGCTCCCGTGAACGTCAGGTTGTTCTGGAAGAGAAATATAAAAATACAACTATCTGTCATTTATTTTGGCAAGTTTTTGGCGTTTTTTTGGGGGTTTTTATTTGCGTTTTTATTAAAATACAATTATTTGTAATTTTTAGCCAATTTTGTTTTGCGTTTTGTGACTTTTTTGGCAACTTTTGGGCGATTTCTTTCCCGACTTTTTTATGCTTTTTTTTTTTTTTTTTTTTTTTTTTTTTTTTTTACTTTTTTGCTTATACTTTTTGCATTTTTTGGGACTGTTTTGACAAATCACTGTGAGCCTTAGCAACCACTCTGACCAGGAAGTGATCCCTCCACACAAACACGTCTCCGTTTATCGCTCCTGTGAACGTCAGGTTGTTCTGGAAGAGAAATATAATAACAGAGACATTTTTGTGACTTTTTGGCAAGTTTTTTTCTATTTTTTTTTTGTTTTTTTGCGTTTTCAGATTTATTTTTATTTTTTAATTTACTTATTTATTTTTTTCTAAAAAAAATTGGGTTTTTCTGACTTCATGGAAACAGAAATATAAAAATACAGATCATTTTTTGTGAGTTTTTGGCAACTTTTTCTGAATTTCTATCTACATTTCTTTCCGTCTTCAGATTTCTTTTGAACTTTTTTGCGACCCCCCCCCCCCCCACACACACACACTTCTTTAATGCACTTACAGCCCCGAATGCGACAGAGAGCATAGTCTGCATGCGTCCGTTCCTCCACCGAGCCGATCACACTCCTTTCTTGTAGACCAGAGACCCTCCCACCAGGGTCCAGAACTTAATGTGTTTGATGCCGACAGACACAAACTGAGTGTCAGAGTCCGGCCGGAACTCTACCACGAAGATACGCTCCA
>CASHTC010000566.1:0-5000 GCA_949357725.1 Hyperoplus immaculatus
CACTCACCAGCACTCTGTTGTCCAGTCTGTCCCCTTTGACCTCCAGTTGGACTCTGAGTCTCAAGGTGAACTTCACCCTCCGACCAACTGCATCCCGAACACTCTCTACACACAGACAGACAGACACATGGACAGACAGACAGACAGACAGACAGACAGACAGACAGACAGACAGACACATGGACAGACAGACAGACACACGGACAGGCAGACAGACAGACAGACAGACAGACACATGGACAGACAGACAGACAGACAGACAGACAGACAGACAGACACACACAAATATAAGTTAAGAAATAAACAAACTTAAGCACATTAGGAACATATGTTGACTTTTCTTTGTATTGTATTATTTGAATAATTTTTTCACACATTTTTTACACACACACACACACACACAGACAGACAGACAGACACACACACACACACACAGACAGACAGACAGACAGACACACAGACATGCAGACAGACAGACACACACACCTGACTATTAACACCACAACAGCTGGGCGGATCAGATGTCAACATGTTTCACAATGAGATTAGACCGGCTACAGAGGTGATGACGAGAGAAAGATACATGAAGTGATTTCAATTTTAAAGGTGCAGTCAGTGCTTCTGTAATGACCAAAACTAGTATGTAAACAAAGGATACGTAAACAAGAGGGGGGCCCACCGTAGCTATAGCAACATGCCCGTTTACAGAGCCTAGGCTGTGTGTTAACGATGGATTTTTATTGACAAAGCTTCTGTAGAGTCATGTTTCTTTTTTAACCTTTATTTCTACAGGTAAATCCCATTGAGACCGAAGACTCTTTTGCAAGGGAGACCTGTTTTCCTTTCCCACGTTACCATTCACACACACATTCATACACCGATAGCAGCAGGCTAACTATCGACATTCACACGAGGCAAGGTGGGTGAAGTGTCTTGCCCAAGGACACAACAACTATGACACAGGTGGCAGGGCGGGGATCGAACCTCCAACCCTTTGATCATCGGCCGACCCACTCTACCACCTGAGCCACAGTCGCCCCGATTGTAAGAGTCACACCCCTGTCTGTGTGTGTGTGTGTGTGTGTGTGTGTGTGTGTGTGTGAGAATTAAACCCATTCACACACACACACACACACACACACACACACACACACACACACACACACACACACACACACACACACACACACACACACACACACACACACAGGGTGGGTGTGTCTGACTCACAGCCTCGTGCTTTTTTGTTACGGTGTCTGCAGCAGACCAATGTTACGCTGTAGTTAGTAACTACACTAGACAGTGTGTGTGTGTGTGTGTGTGTGTGTGTGTGTGTGTGTGTGTGTGTGTGTGTGTGTGTGTGTGTGTGCGTGTGCGTGTGTGTGTGAAGTGATTTTGACAACAAGCATTCTTTTGGGGCGACTGTGGTTCAGGTGGTAGAGCGGGTCGGCCGATGATCAAAGGGTTGGAGGTTCGATCCCCGCCCTGCCACCTGTGTCATGGTTGTTGTGTCCTTGGGCAAGACACTTCACCCACCTTGCCTCGTGTGAATGTCGATAGTTAGCCTGCTGCTATCGGTGTATGAATGTGTGTGTGAATGTTAACGTGGGAATGGGAACAGGTCTCCCTTGCAAAAGAGTCTCCGGTCTCAATGGGATTTACCTGTAGAAATAAAGGTTAAAAAAAATAAAGCGTTCTCCAGAATCACTGACTCCACCTTATACTGAGTAATAACTAAATTGCACTAAAAACTACAAAAATGGAGGTGTTCTAATCTCTTCTTCTACACACTTTTAACCGGTAGCGTAGCCTCCAGTTACAAAGTAAGCACAGACATCCTGCAATTAGTGACATGCTGGACATAAAGTCAACACTGTCTGCCACTTTCCCTAGAAAAATACTGCAGTCATTTACAGGGTTTTACACTCCCTTTCCTTATTTAGCCACCCAGTCAGTGTGTGTGTGTGTGTGTGTGTGTGTGTGTGTGTGTGTGTGTGTGTGTGTGTGTGTGTGTAGCTTACTTGTACAGGCAAATATATCTTTGTGAGGACCAGTTTAAGGTTAGGGTTGGAGGCTAGGGAATGCATTATGTCAATGAGTGTCCTCACAAGTATAGCCATACCAACGTGTGTGTGTGTGTGTGTGTGTGTGTGCTGATAACATCTCACAACCCAAAAGGAATTTCTCGGGCCACGCCCCTCTCCCGCAGCCTTCAGATAAGGAAGTGGTTTGGGAGAAACGCTCAGGTAGCAAGCCTAGCCCTGAGGGCATGAAAACAGTATTCTAGGCCTTGTACACTCACCACAACACTGAAAAACTGCTTAAAATGTTCAAAAATACAGTATTTAGCGCCGAATTTGGTCAAAATAGTGTGTTTGTACAATGCACAAAAGTAATATATGTATTTTTTGTTGAATTATAAGGTAATTTACAGCTTTTTTGGTATCCTGTTAAGCATTTTAATAATATTTCCACTCTTAAATAGTGTTATATGATGATTTTTTGGGGCATTTCAACCTCCAAACTGTTCATATTTAAGCCCCTAAATGACTGATATTGTTAAAAAGACTTTTGGTTTAAAAATGACTCGATCAAGCTGTTGTATTACAGTATCATGCCCCTTGTGTGAGTTATACGCGATTTCGTTTAGCGATGTTGTCGAATAAAATTAAATAAAATGTCTACAGGAGATGTTTACCTAACTTTTACAACTGTTTATAACTCTAGTGTGTGTGTGTGTAAAGCGACAACAACAACAACAACAACAACAACAACAATGCAACCTAACAACTACAGTCATTTCTTACCGAATAGTTCATTGGGAATATCTGCCTTTTCCTCCGACATTTCTTCCGCTGTCGAGGGTAAAAACACCGAAAAGTAATCCGACGAAGAGTGCTCGATGGGCGGGTAAGCTCCAGAAGAATAGTCGCTGGTTGTGGAGGTTTGTGGAGCAAGCCAAAAAAAAAAAAGGTGTAGCCCCCCACACTCTTCCTTGTGGTAATGTTGGTCACCTGTCGACACCTAACTGTTACTGTCTGCTGCATCCATTCCTAGACACACACACACACACGCGCGCGCTCACACACACGTGAGCACGTTACTAATGCATCACGCGGGTTGAGAAATGACATGGAGGTTAAAAAAAAACTTGGGGTAAAAAAACTCAATTTCAAGATGAGACATCCAAACGTGGAGATAGTCGCTGTGTGTGTGTGTGTGTGTGTGTGTGTGTGTGTGCGTGCGTGCGTGCGTGTGTGTGTGTGTGCTTGTTGTTTTCGTGCACACACACGCTCCAGAGATCCCTCCTTTTCCTTCAGCTGTCCAGAAAAAAAAGAAGGAAAAAAAAGTTTGTTTTTGCTGCAAAGAATGAGAGAACAGTGACACCTAGTGGATGTTTGAAGTTATTGCAGCTGACTGTAATTCTCTTATTGGTCTATTCGTATACAAGTTTACTTCACGGATCTGCAACATACAATAAGGCTTTTCGAGGGACGAGGCCCCTCCCCCAATTGAGGCTGTCAGGCTCTTTAAACCTGCAGTGTGTAGAATTTTGGGTTTTATTTCCTAGCAGATTTTGTAGAAAGTAATTATAATATCCATAAGTACATTTAATTTAGTGCACTATAGCTGATTTTTTTTTTTATTATTATTTTTCCTTTAGAAAGGGTCTCATATATGTCCATATTTCTGTATATTTTGGACCAAGGCCTAGTGCCGCCATCTTGAAAGTGTCATAGTTGGAATGTCATCAGGTGCATTGTTTAAAATTTAGAATTGTTCTTGTCCTTGAAGGCCACTGTAGCTTCTGTTATTATTCTAAAGGGGTGGGGTTACCCAGGGAGCGTTGCATTCTAGAACTTTGTAGAACTTTCTTGATGACGTCATATTACACACTGCACCTTTAAATAAAAAAATTAAAAATTTTAGTTCTGAGCTTGTACCTTCATGGTTGAATGCACTTATTATTATTATTATTATTATTATTATTATTATTATTATTATTATTATTATTATTATTATTATTATTATTATTATTATTATTATAAAAGCGTCAGCTAAATAAAATGTAATGTTATGTAATGTAAACAAAGGGGCCCACCACAGCTAGCAACATACCAGTTTACAGAGCCTAGGCTGTGTATTAACACTGGATTTTCTTGCAGCACACACACAGTACAGACAGGTAGTGGATCGTGAGGAGATATTCACTGATTAAGACAGAAATATTGTCTGAATGGCAGAACCTCAACAGTGATCGCTTTTCCTTTTGTTCAAGCGAATATGAATTGATTGTGTAGAACTGATTAAATCACTAGATGGCGCCACACAGCAAAACAACAAAAACATTTCTTTTGGTAAATGGTAAATGGACTCCACTTACACAGCGCTTTCCCCAGTTTTTTCACAGACCCAAAGTGCTTTACATTGTTTTGTACACATTCACCAAATCACACACACATTCACACACCGATAGCAGCAGCAGCTACCACGCAGGGTGCAAGCTAACCATCAGGAGACATTTAGGGTTCAGTGTCTCTTTGCTCAGGGTCACTTGGACATGTGGGGGGCCGACTAGTAACCACAAGGTCTCTGGTTGGATTCCCGGCACCGGACAGGAGGGCGTTTGTAGTAAAACTAGTGGTGGCTGCTATTACATCTACGGTGCACCACCATCTCTACCATTGTGTCCTTGAGCAAGACACTTAACCCCAAACTGCTCCAGGGGCGCTGTACTATGGCTGACCCTGCGCTCTGACCCCCTCTGGAGTGAGGGAACTTGAGAGGGGAGATGAGAAGAATGAATTTCGATGTACTTTGGGTAAATTGACAAAGAAAGAAACTCAAAACACTCTCTTTATCATTTTTAAATGTGGCAATACTTGACATTCCCACACGGAGGCGCTACAGATACAAGAGACAAGTGGATTCTCTGATCCTGGGACAAGGGGGAATAGGGGAAAATACTGTATTTTTTAATATTATATATTATATATATA
>CASHTC010000566.1:27500-37500 GCA_949357725.1 Hyperoplus immaculatus
TTCTACAAAGTTCTAGAATGCAACGCTCCCTGGGTAACCCCAACCCTTTAGAATAATAACAGAAGCTACAGTGGCCTTCAAGGACAAGAACAATTCTAAATTTTAAACAATGCACCTGATGACATTCCAACTATGACCTTTCAAGATGGCGGCACTAGGCCTTGGTCCAAAATATGCAGAAATATGGACATATATGAGACCCTTTCTAAGGGAAAAATAAAATAATTAAAACATTTTTTTTCAGCACTAAATTAAATGTACTTATGGATATTATAATTACTTTATACAGAATGTGCTAGGAAATAAAACCCAAAATTCTACACACTGCAGCTTTAATTTTTTTCCAGAGCTGTATATATTTCTGCCTATGACTGTTTTTGGCCTTTCTGTAACCATGTGAGCTTAAACCACAGTATTCTATAACAACAGCTCTTTGAGGAAGTTGACTTACACTAGCTTTCATATATCGTCACCCTTAAATGCTTAAATCATCTCCTCATGATGCTGGCCACCTCTGGTAAAATGGCCTAAATCCTCAGTTGAACAGATCATGTGATTTTACTTGACATAGGCCATTATACCATATTACCAGAATGTCAAGAGTGTGTTTTAGGCCATTTTATTTTGCCTAAGTCAAAATGTACTGTTATTTATTTTTTTCAAGGACATTTCACAAGTGTGTAAAATGGCCTCAAGTCACAAGTTAAACATTAATATAAAGGGTTTATTCCTGTTATGTTACATAATTGACAGAAATTGTTATTACAATGTCAAGAGTCATCTTTTGACATAACCTGTTTGAGTGAAATTATTAATGAATATCATATATTCAATCTTTGGTTAAGTTTTTTGTGTTTCCTGAAAACACTGAAAAAATGACTTAGGCCGTTATTTTAAGAGGGTGACGATATGTCAGTGGAATGAAAGATATGTAAGTTTATGCAAAGCCCCAACCTCAGCGATTTACCAGCATCCAATAAGGAAGTGACCAGAACTGTAGTAACCCTTGGAAGCAGAAGACAGCCATCTCTCATTGACTCACTTGTTAGACAGGCCGTTTTCAAAGTCTTATCAAACCTATTTACAGCCTGGTCCACAAAACCATTTTAGTCTGTATGTTTAGGTCATATCTCCATGACAACACTGAGGGGGGTGAATTTTTTTGGACCACGCTAGTTTTTTTTTTATCGGAGGTTAAAATGTATTGGCGCGATCTCTTGAGTGACAGCTCTCCGCCCGTAGTCCCTCACTTTGCCTCGGAGGTATCCGTCAGCTATCTCCCTCCCCCTCACAAAATGGCGACGCGCACAAACCAGGATTATTGGATGCCGTGTGAATAACTGAGGTCAGCCCGGATGCTACATCCATATTATTTACTATCTATGGTTAATACCAACCACCAGTGTGTCTCTACACAGACACAAACTGTCTTACCCTTTATTATAAGAAATGCTCACTCCATTGATGATTTTAAATTAATGCTTAAAGCTGCTACGAGGAACTTTTTTAAATATTTCTGAAACAGTCTCATTTTTCCTCTGATGATCGTAAATGACATGTAAAAGCAAACGAGACCATCAGTGCCAAAGAATGCTATTTTTATATAGTTTTTCTTAATGCCTTTGTCATGGGTATACGCTCACCCAGGAACAACAGCTGGCGTAGTAAAAACACTACCGCTTTTGTCCAAAGGGGGGCGCTAGAATTAACACACTGAAAGTTCCTCAGAGCAGCTTTAAACTTTATTTGAGCTTGTAACTATCAATCTAATAACTCAATATCCTTTCTTATATAGAATATTCATATATTTATAAACATTATTTCTATACTGATCAAATAGACAATTAAATGACAGTTTTTACACCAAAAGGAAAAAAGAAGTTCGATAGCCATTAATTCAATTTGTGAATTTTTATTCCAGCGTCATTTAAAGCAACAGTAACACATGCTCCAAGATTGAATTAGCACATTATATACAATTCTATCTATCTATCTATCTATCTATCTATCTATCTATCTATCTATCTATCTATCTATCTATCTATCTATCTATCTATCTATCTATCTATCTATCCATCCATCCATCCATCCATCCATCCATCCATCCATCCATCCATCCATCCATCCATCCATCCATCCATCCATCCATCCATCCATCCATCCATCCATCCATCTATCTATCTATCTATCTATCTAGATAGATTCTTTTGGGGAGACTTTGGCTCAGGTGGTAGAGCGGGTCGGCTGATGATCAAAGGGTTGGAGGTTCGATCCCCGCCCTGCCACTTGTGTCATGGTTGTTGTGTCCTTGGGCAAGACACTTCACCCACCTTGCCTCGTGTGAATGTCGATAGTTAGCCTGCTGCTATCGGTGTATGAATGTGTGTGTGAATGGTAACGTGTAAATGGGAACAGGTCTCCCTTGCAAAAGAGTCTTCAGACTCAATGGGATTTACCTGTATAAATAAAGGTTAAAGAAAAATCTGTCTGTCTGTCTATCCAGGTACAGGTATATACAGTATACAGTATATATATATATTTATTTATTTTTTATTTAATGTTTATTTGACAGGGACAATACATACAACATTGCCAAAAAAAAATGGGAAAATGTGATGCATATAAGACGTCTAGCTTCAGCTAATTTGCAGTCTTTGTCCCTGAGTCAGGCTTTAAAATACAATCAAAGATACTAAATACAATAAATGCAGTGATAGAGATACAGTGAATAATACAATTAATAGGTACCATGAGTCAATACACACAGCTGTAGTTTTACATTTCAGATTAAAACACAATTAAATTTAGCATTAAACATTAGTAAAGTGCTCTATTAAAATAACTTGAGAGACGTTAATGTTCACATTTCTGCTGCTGCTTGAACCACTGTTTAACTTTCACACTAAATCAATATCAAACAATAATGCACTGCAAACACACACACAATCTCCCCCACCGACACCTGTGTTCCTCCCAACCAAACAAAGGACCTCGTTTGTAAAAAACAACTAAAAAATAAATAAAGATCTCAGTTCAAATATTCACAAAATTAAAAATAATTTAGAATAAACAAGACCCTCGCCAAATCTGTATTAACTGTATATTGTACATGAGAGGAGGTAGATAAACTGTAGGCACATTTTTTAAATGGATTAAAACCAGTGTTTATTCTTTGTGTTTCAAGCCTCAATTGTGTATCAAAAGCTTCTCTTAAAGGTGCAGTGTGTAATATGACATCATCAAGAAAGTTCTAGAATGCAACGCTCCCTGGGTAACCCCAACCCTTTAGAATAATAACAGAAGCTACAGTGGCCTTCAAGGACAAGAACAATTCTAAATGTTAAACAATACACCTGATGACATTCCAACTATGACACTTCCAAAATGGCGGTGACAAGGCCTTGGTCCAAAAGTATGGAGAAATATGGACATATATGAGACCCTTTCTAAGGGAAAAAATTATAATTAACATTTTTTTTTCAGCTATTATGCACTAAATGAAATGTACTTATGGATATTATAATTACTTTCTACAAAATCTGCTAGGAAATAAAACCCAAAATTCCACACACTGCAGGTTTAAGGATTCAAGTGTAACATATAACATTAGACATTAAAACAGTAACTTTTCAGGATCACATTTTCCCTGTGAGGAAAGTGTGTGCATTCAGTTGTGAGACTATACATTAGAAAGAAAATGAATTATTTGGCTAATTGGCCGATATTTTTAACTATATTTTAACTAACACAAAAGGACAAAAGCCTGAACTGACAAAGAGTGCATCTAAAAAGGTGCTCCGAGGAACTTTTAAATATTTCTGAAACAGTCTCATTTTTCCTCTGATGATCATAAATTACATGTAACAGCAAACGAGACCATCAGTGTAAAAGAATGCTAGTTTTTCTTAATGCCTTTGTCATGGGTATACAGTATGCTCACCCAGGAACAACAGCTGGCGTAGTAAATAACACTACCGCTTTTGTCCAAAGGGGGGCGCTAGATTTAACACACACCCAAAGTTCCTCGGAGCAACTTCTTCAATAGTACAGCAATTTTTCAACAAAAAAAAAGTTAATTAATTTGACAAAAAAATGTACCTGTACAAATCGATAGTATGTACAAATCCCCACATTGTATCTGCTCAACTTAATCCCCTATATGTGATTATCCAGCAGCTCATTGCCCACACAGAGTCGCTTCAGACTAGCCTCAATTTTTGTCAATTTATTTTCCAATCTTTCGGAGGCTCCATTTGCGCCAGATTTTTTCAGTATCGCCGGAAGTTGCCCTATTTGCTCCGGCGTTGCTTTTTCAACCCAATCGTTGATGAGTTGGCTGAGGTCATAGGTTGTTGCCCCGTTGCTTACGGCTGTGTGTGTGTGGCCGGCTAGAGGCGGCAGATGGCGAACGATGCGACGCAGATGTCTGAAATGGATCTTCTGATGAACGAAGAAAGTTGGTAAGATCTGTCTGAGGTAGGAGGCTCCGTCTGAAAGGCAGGGAAACATATATTTATCAATGAGCAATTGAGAGACACATAAGTACAGGGTTGATACAGCTTTTTTTAGAGGTTAAGAAAGAGGAACATAGAGGGAGAAAGAGAGAGAAGGAGAGGGAGAGAGAGAGAGAGGGAAAGAGAGAGAGAGAGAGAGAGGGAGAGAGAGAGAGAGAGAGAGAGAGAGAGAGAGAGAGGGGGAGGGAAAATATATTTATCAATGAGCAACTGAGAGACACATAAGTACAGGGTTGATACAGCATTTTTTAGAGATTAAGAAAGAGGAACAGAGAGGGAGAAAGAGAGAGAAGGAGAGGGAGAGAGAGAAGGAGAAGGAGAGAGAGAGAGACAGAGAGAGAGAGGGAAAGAGAGAAGGAGAAGGAGAGAGAGAGAGATAGAGAGAGAGAGGGAAAGAGAGAGAAGGAGAGGGAGAGAGAGAGAGGGAAAGAGAGAGAGAATGACAGAGAGAGAGACAGAGAGAAAGAGAGAGAGAGAGAGACAGAGAGTAAAAATCAGTTACCTTTGCCCTGGTCCTGTATGCAGGCTCCACAGACAGTATCGTGCCAGGCGCCCCCCCTCAGCAGTGTCTCTGTGCCCGGGATGCAGACCTCGTGTCTGGAGCAGTTAGTCTGGGAGGACGAGGAGAAGGAGCCGTTAGGACAGAGACGGCACACTGTGTCCTCTTCTGATGTGCCTAGAGGGAGGAGGGCATTGGGATAAGGGTTAGAAAGGTACTTTTAAATGCGTGTGTGTGTGTGTGTGTGTGTGTGTGTGTGTGTATATGTGTGTGTGTGGGTGGGTGGGTGTGTGTGTGTGTGTGTGTGTGTGTGTGTGTGTGTGTGTGTGTGTGTGTGTGTGTGTGTGACTGTAACATGCATAAGAAGCTTCACATTAAACCATACCGGTACATTGAATTAAAAATAATGTAGTTAAGACATAGATTTTAATTGGCTTTTAAATTGGCTACAGTGCGTAACTTCTGTTGGGAATTCTAAGTAATTACAACAACACTGTTGGTGCATCTACATGAGGTAAAGCCTTCAGTGATGGTGGATTTTCTTGGGATTTTTCTGAGCTCCTGCACCAGTGTCAGGGAGGTGGGGGGTGGGGGGGCAGTTTGTAAACGCTGCCATACTGAGAAATACAGAGATATATTTTGTGGTGGCTTAATGTCGGTTACCCCCTGACACTGGTGCAGGAGCTCAGAAAAATCCCAAGAAAAGCCCAAGAAATGTTTCAGTTGTTGATTCTACTGCTAAGAAAAAAAAAACCTGGACGTACAGCAGAAGGTAGGCTATAACATCTTCATCAACAGTGTTTTTTTTTGTAATTCCTCAGAATTCCTCATGGGAGAGTTGACAGAAGTTACGCACTATAGCTTTAAGAGTTTTAGTTGTAAAAATCTAGTAAAAAACTACAGTCCCTCTGATAGGTAGTTTGACAGTGTAGCATGTTCAACTCTTACCTTGCGTCATCACTTCTTGACCGGACGGACACTCGCTGTGACGTAAGCACGCATCGTAGCTCGTCTTGTAGTAGAATCCTTGGTTACATTCGCAGTCCGTGTCCTTGACCGCGCTGCACTCCGTCTTCACTCGCTGGTTGTTCCCGCACACGCTGCACCTCAGACACTTTCTGATGTAATTCCTGATCTCCGTGAACGAGCCTGGCGGGCACGGCGCGCACTCGCTGCTGCGCGTGGCCGTGCACTTTGCGCGTAGAAACGTGCCTGCCGCGCAGTTGTTGCACTCCAACGTGTTCCCGGTGATCGGATCTGTGTCTTTAAATGTCATGGCAACGGAACTGGTGAGAGGAACGTGCAGTGACGTCATGAGCACCAGGGGGAAAAGTGAAATGTAAATCTGTAAAAGGGAAAGAGATGGGGAAAGAATTATTATGAATGAAATGATAAGGGTTAACAGACAGACAGACAGACAGACAGACAGAGACACACACAGACACACAGACAGACAGAGACACACACAGACAGCTATACAGACAGACAGACAGACAGACAGACAGACAGACAGACAGTGTTATGAAGGTATATGGGAATAGTAAGAATTCAAATGGAAATACAGCGATTTGAAACTAGTAGAAATGAGGAAAAATAGGGACTCAGTCTCTGGCACACACACACACACACACACACACACACACACACACACACACACACACACACACACACACACACACACACACACACACACACACACACACACACACACAGGGAAATATGGGAGTACAAGGACATGCAACAAGATAAACGGAGCATGTACGTCAGAACGTTATTTTTCTACCGTTGAAAATATTAAGAATTCTAGAACTTTCTCTCAATGTTTAAACCAGATTACAGTTAAACATACAATTGAATCAGCCACATTTCTCCTCAAATATCTATAAAAATACACAACATAACTAAGAACTAACATGTAAAACGTGTAGCTTACAGTAGGCTATAGGTCTACACATTTTAATCATCAATAAACTATGACATACGAGCAATAACGAAGCCTATAATAAGAAGTCAGAAAAACGGTCCTTCCACTGATACAAATACTGAAAAAAATCTATATTCTTTGATCCAATTTTCACCAGTTTCAAGCTATAACCCACACGAATCAATCAAGCGTCTCCATCATGCCTAGAAATAATATCGAACAAATATATGAAAATAAGAAAAATAAAAACGTAGATAAAGATAAAAAAAAAAACATACATGTTGTTCAAACATTTCTAATTTCAATGCGCAGTATCCTAGATCCGCCATATATATATGAAGTAAGCTCATAAAACGATTTACACCACTTTCAAGTTAAAATCCACACGAATCAGGCAAACGTCTCCATCATGCCTAGAGTTACATGGTCCTAAAATATATATATACAAAATAAAAATAGCCAATACAAAATTTAACAAACTGTCTAATTTCAAGGCGCAAGAACCTATATTCGCCATATATATATATATATATAAACAATAACATAGGTAAGCATAGAAAACGCCAGTACCATGTTTGCAGTTGTATGTCCTCTCCTGCTGCCTCGCTGTGTTTGAGAGGATGCTTGCTTTCTCTCTCTCTGTCTCTCTCTTTCCCGCTCGTGCTTATATTAGGCTAGTGTGTGATTCTGACGTAATACCGCGGCCACACACATCAATCAACCTAAATGCTGATTCACGCTCGTGGCATTTAAAAAAGAGTCGACTCACCCTCCCCCCCCCACCTCCCAGTGTTAACTTCAACGGAAACTTTTAATTAGTTTGCATTTTTTTTTTGGTTCACTCAATGGATGACGTCAGCATTCTAGGATTCCGCAGAGCCTTTCAATACTTGTTTGTGTGTGTGTGTGTGTTGTACGTGACAATTATTTTTGTATTATTATAAGCTTTTGTTTTAGTTTGTACTACTGTAATAATTAGTATACAATATTAATTTTAAGACGAGACACTGCACGCTAAAAATTATTATATATTTTTTCAAGCACTGCTCAATTTTGAGACTTTCTCTCTCCCTATCTTCCATAACATGTCTTCTTTCATACTAGTATAAATCAAAAGGTCCAACATGTACATTCAGGTGTTTATTTGACTAAACCTTGTCTGTTTGCGTCTGTATATTTCTTCTATACGACCATCTTTAACGGACATTATCTCAACATAATTGATTTTTTTATATTCAATACTCTGATCCAAAAATCGCAACTTCTAAAGCACTTACAACAACTACTCTTTACATGATCATTCGTAGGCTGTATGAGTGAGTGAGTGAGTGAGTGAGTGAGTGAGTGTATGTGTGTGTGAGTGAGTGAGTGAGTGAGTGAGTGAGTGAGTGTATGAGTGAGTGAGTGAGTGAGTGTGTGTGTGCGTGCGTGCGTCTGTCTCTCTGTCTGTGTGAGTGTGTGTTTGCGTGTGTGTGTGTCTGTCTGTCTCTCTGTGTGTCTGTCTGTGTGTGTGTGTGTCTGTCTGTCTCTCTGTGTGTCTGTCTGTGTGTGTGTGTGTGGGTGCGTCTGTCTCTCTGTGTGTCTGTGTGTGTGTGTGTGTGTGGGTGCGTCTGTCTCTCTGTGTGTCTGTGTGTGTGTGTGTGTGGGTGCGTCTGTCTCTCTGTGTGTCTGTGTGTGTGTGTGTAAATCTCAAACCTGTCACTAGAGGGGGTCTCCTTCTCCAAAGTTACTACAACTTTTTCATTCATAAATTACTCATCTCATCTCAGCACTAATATAATTGAGAGAGAGGAAAAGAGCTGAGTGTGTGTGTGTGTGTGTGTGTGCCAAATGTCACGTTGAGGGAACACACCGTTAGACTGGAATTTCTGGAATGACTTACAGTAGTGTGTAAAGCCGTATTGCACAATCCTCTTCTTTTTAAAGACATGCTTGTGGCAATTTCAATCTTTAATAGACAGTACAGAGTTGAGATGGGGAGACAGAGAGAGAGAGAGAGAGAGAGAGAGAGAGAGAGAGAGAGAGAGAGAGAGAGGGAGAGAGGGGGGATGACCTGCAGTAAAAGTCCACGGGTCGGATTTGAACCCGCGACCACTGCAACGACCTGCAAGTAACTGTCCGTACTCCGAGTGTGCTGAAAAAAATCCAGTGTTAATACACAGCCTAGGCTCTGTAAACAGGTGTGTTGCTAGCTATGGTTGCCCCCCCCCCCTTTGTTTACATACCAGTTGACACAGCCACACTCACTGACTCTAACAATGGTCTCATCCTATTCATATCTATCAGTGTCAGTGTCCCGATTATTATTATTGCGCAATGAACAGACATTGAGGTCTTTTTATGTTGTGTATTACAACTTTACTAACTGACTTCCTTGTGACACCTTGTGGACACAAACAGCACTGCACATAATCCTTAAAGCTGCAGTGTGTAGAATTTTGGGTTTTATTTCCTAGCAGATTTTGTAGAAAGTAATTATAATATCCATAAGTACATTTAATTTAGTGCATAATAGCTGAAAAAAATGTTTTGAATTATTTTTTCCCTTAGAAAGGGTCTCATATATGTCCATATCTCTGCATATTTTGGACCAAGGCCTAGTGCCGCCATCTTGAAAGTGTCATAGTTGGAATGTCATCAGGTGCATTGTTTAAAATGTAGAATTGTTCTTGTCCTTGAAGGCCACTGTAGCTTCTGTTATTATTCTAAAGGGTTGGGGTTACCCAGGGAGCGTTGCATTCTAGAACTTTGTAGAACTTTCTTGATGATGTCATATAACACACTGCACCTTTAAAACGTGTAATATCTGAATTTCCAATATTCAACGTTTTTCTTATTTTGGTTAGATGCAAGACCAACCGAGAATGACCGCAACGATTTATTTACTATCTATTTAAAGGTGCAGTCAGTGATTCTGGAGAATGCTTGTTGTCAAAATCAGTGAATATCTCCACATGATCCGCTACCTGTCTGTACTGTGTGTGCTGGAAAATAATCAATTTCTAACACACAGCCTAGGCTCTGTAAACTGGTGTGTAAACAATGGGGGGGGGGGGGGAGGGG
>CASHTC010000566.1:42500-48803 GCA_949357725.1 Hyperoplus immaculatus
ATAGGTCATATATGCCTATCTTGTGTGTCTGTCTCTCAGACTCTAGGTCAGCCTTGGAGCCTGTTAGGAGACACTCAGGTCAGCTGTATAGATAAAGTCTCATCTCCTTAGACTCCAGAATGTTATGGGTCACTGTGTTCAGCTCTGAATCATAACATTGGTACACTTGGTGCCCGAGCCGGGGAGGTGATAGAGATAGCGCGAGGTTAATACACACACACACACACACACACACACACACACACACACACACACACACACACACACACACACACACACACACACACACACACAGCACCAGGTTAAAACACAGCTCTAAGCATGAGTTTGGGAGAATTGAAGTGCAAGTCACGAGAGTTGCAGTCCGGTTCTCCTTGGCCAAGCCTGTCATAAATATCGCTTCATAATTCATCCAAGTCTCCTGAAATATTCTTCCACCTGAGTTGACCTCCAACCTTAACAGAACTTCCATCATACTGTCTACTTTACCATCCATTGTGTATGCGAGGTTCGTCGGACCGTTTACACTGAAGTATACAGAAGCAATAAAGACACTTAAAAAAAAAAACTTCCGTGTCGTTTGAAAAGACGCAATGCATTGTGGGGCGGTTCAGTTGGAAAAGTAACCTATCCATCCATACACAAAATCTTTCCCGGAAGTAAGTACTCATCCGGGCATTTCTCGCATACACACAACCACAACATACTCAATTGAGGTCAGAAGGAAATGATTAGGGCGTTAATAGGGCTTTTAGTATGAGTAGGACGTTAGTATGAGTAGGACGTTAGTATGATGAGTATTATGGCTGTTTGCTCATGGCTGTATTGGATCAGCTGTGGTTTGGGTCTGGATATGAAATGGGGGAATACCAAGTCACAGAGAGGTTTTGGTTGTAGTTGCTGTCTCACCACACACACACACACACACACACACACACACACACACACACACACACACACACACACACACACACACACACACACACACACACACACACACACACAGGGCCAGACAAAAGTCAAACCAACATTTATGTGAGCACAATTTCAAAGCTGACAGATGCTTCGCTTCTGTGTCCCTGATTCAACCACGCCAGACTAAAATTATATCCTGTTTTTGTAACCACACACACACACACACACACACACACACACAGGGCCAATCAAAACAATACATCTTAGTATCCTTATCCTTTGGGAAAAACCCCAGGATTCTGCTACTTATCTACTGGAGACTTCTGCCCAGAAACATATGACTAACCCTGTGTGTGTGTGTGTGTGTGTGTGTGTGTGTGTGTGTGTGTGTGTGTGTGTGTGTGTGTGCGTGCGTGTGTGTGTGTGTGTGTGTATGTGTGTGTGTGTGTGTGTGTGTGTGTGTGTGTGTGTGTGTGTGTGTGTGTGTGTGTGCGTGTGTGTGTGTGTGTGTGTGTATGTGTGTGTGTGTGTTACGCTCAAACAGTGAGATATGGTGGCAAGGCGCAATAGTCACTGACAAACAAAAAGAAAACAATATTCTTTAGAGCGTTATTATTAAAAGCTATAGTGTGTAACTTTTTCATATCAATGCATGTTGGGTACTTTGAAGTTAGTGTCAAAAGAGTTGAGTCGACTAAGCCTATTATCAGCTACACAAAACATGTCGATGCACCGACAGTGTTGTTGTAATTACTCAGAAAGAATTCCTCATGGGGGGGCGACAGAAGTTACGCACTATAGCTTTTACGTTTTATTTATTGATTATTTTAGCTATTTTTACACAATTTTTTTTTTTATTTATTTTTATTCTGTGTCGCAGGCATAACAGAACTGAAAGTAACTTCTAAATGTAATCTAATCCCTCTTGAACTCTTCCGTCTGCTGAACAGTCTGGGTGCTTTCCAGTTGGATAATAACACGACCTTCCTCCTGTGGTGTAGTGGGTTCATATCAACTTCAATCCTGGGCTGTTCTCTGCATGTCATGTCATCTCTCTCACTCTCACTCTCACACTCCCTCCCTCCCCCCCTCTCTCTCTCACTCTCACACTCCCTCCCTCCCCCCTCTCTCTCTCTCACTCTCACACTCCCTCCCTCCCCCCTCTCTCTCTCTCACTCCCTCCCCCTCTCTCTCTCTCTCTGTCTCTCTCTCGCTCTCCCCCCCTCCCTCTCTCTCTCTCCATCAAAGAAAAACACACAGTAAAGTGGCTCTTTGACTTTAAGGCATTTGCCCTTGAGGGCTATCTGGAGAAGGCCTGGGCCAAGAGAACGAAAAACACTTATAAATGAGATCTTTCTGTTTGCGTCTGTTTCCTTGTTTCCTTGTTTCCTTGTTTCCTTGTCGTCCTGCTGTGAACTGTGATCACCGTTTACAGGAAGTGAATGTTATCATTTGAATTTGATACAGTTGTTGGTGTCTTATAATCCCGACGGGGATGGGTCCTTGTTTGGACATGACACAATAATAAAAATTCATTCATAAGGGGCGGCAGTGGCGAAGTGGGTAGGGAGTTCGCCTCTGGTGTGCAGGGTCGGAGGTTCGATCCCCCGTCTCTCCGCCACATGTCGAAGTGTCCCTGGGCAGGACACTGAACCCCGAATTGCTCCCGATAGTTAGCTTAGTTAGCTTAGCACCCTAGTGCTAAGCCTACCCTGTGTGGTAGCTGCTGCTATCGGTGTGTGAATGTGTGTGTGACTGGGTGAATGTGTGTTTTGAGTGTTATCGAGAATCACTTACTGCATCTTCAATTTTCCATTTTAAACAAGCTGAATATATGAATAGGCCTTTACTGTATATAGAAGAGGTGAAGGCCTACTGTAAATACAGTATTATGCTGCAGAGAATTCCCTAGAAATGTGTCTCTGTGGGAACTGGGAAGTGCTGACAGTATCTTAGATAACATCAGACAGTGGAGACGGGAGGATCAAATACACCTGTCACCTCTACTTAGCAGACATTCCCCGTAACCCCTGAAGGCATCATGTCGAATCCTGTTCCAGAGAACCCATTAGCGTTTAAATATAGCTTCAACACCTGTGTGTGTGTGTGTGTGTGTGTGTGTGTGTGTGTGTGTGTGTAGTAATGTGTGTGTGAGTGGGTGTGTCTGCGAGAGAGAGAGAGTGAGTGTGTGTGTGTGTATGCATGAGTGTGTGTGTGTATGCATGAGTGTGTGTGTGTGGGTGTGTCTGCGAGAGAGAGAGAGTGAGTGTGTGTGTGTGTGTGTGTGTGTGTGTGTGTGTTAGCAGCAGACCACCTAAGTGGTGTTTGTAACAAGACAAGACACTGGCGCCAGACATGAGTTGAGTATTGAATATACAGACTGTATCCGTACTGTGTGTGGGCTGTGAAACAATCCATTGTTAATACACAGCCTAGTCTCTGTAAACTGGTTTTCTTGTAGCTACGATGGCTTAGTATAGTTTTTATACTTTTCAGACAGGTAGGGGATCGTGAGGAGATATTCACTGATTTTGACAAAAAGTGATTTTGACAAGCGTTTTCCAAAATCACTGATACACACACACACACACACTCACACACACACACACACACACACACACACACACACACACACACACACACACACACACACACACACACACACACAGGTGTTGAAGCTATATTTAAACGCTAATGGGTTCTCTGGAACAGGATTCGACATGATGCCTTCAGGGGTAAAGGGGAATGTCTGCTAAGTAGAGGTGACAGGTGTATTTGATCCTCCCGTCTCCACTGTCTGATGTTATCTAAGATACTGTCAGCACTTCCCAGTTCCCACAGAGACACTTTTCTAGAGAGAGAGAGAGAGAGAGAGAGAGAGAGAGAGAGAGAGAGAGAGAGGGAGAGAGAGAGAGAGAGAGGGAGAAAAAGAGAGAGGGAGAGAGGGAGAAAGAGAGAGAGAGAGAGAGAGAGGGAGAGAGAGAGAGAGAGAGAGGGAGAGAGAGAGAGAGTTCCCACAAAGACACTTTTCTAGGGAATTCTCTGCAGCATAATACTGTATTTACAGTAGGCCGTCACCTCTTTTATATACAGTACAGGCCTATTCATATATTCAGCTTGTTTAAAATGGAAAATTGAAGATGCAGTATAAGTGATTCTCGATAACACTCAAAATATCACACACACACACACACACACACACACACACACACACACACACACACACACACACACACACACACACACACACACACACACACACACACACACACACACACACAATCGCTTTCTCTTAATAGAGGTGTTAACGCTGCACAGTAGACATTCACACACTCACACACTCTCTTTACGAGGTCGTTAAAACTAAATGTTTCCATGTCCCAGAGGCCTTTGTGTTTAAACAGTGCACTACATCATAGACTCAGGTTGCGTTCCGAATCGCATACTCGTTCTTCTTTCTATTCTACATACTACATCTGACGATAAAAATAATCTAGTTAGGATGCAGTAGGCATACTATTGGGACATACTTTTCTCTCTTATTTCATCATAACATTGCGCCTTGATCTTGCCTCTTGCTTTTATATCCGTCTCATCCCCCGTTTGTTTTCATATGGAGGCTTCGTCGATGTTACGTCACTTCACGTGCGCACTGGATTGTGGGTCAGAATCGCCCAAATAGGATGCACTTTTCAACACTAACAATCTTGGCCGCATGAAGTAGGACATCCGGGTACTTCTAACCATCCTAAATCTGGCCACAAGAATCGGGACATCCTAAATCTTTTTTCTACATACTATATAGTACAAAGTATGCGATTCGGAACGCAACCTTAGTGTAAGCGCACTGAAAGTTCCAGTGTTAATACACAGCCTAGGCTCTGTAAACTGGTATGTTAACAAACAAAACGGGGCCCACCATTCGCTAGCAACATGCCTGTTTACAGAACCTAGGCTGTGTATTGATACTGGATTTTTTTTTCGGCACACAGAAGATTATTTTTCAGTGCACACAGTGGATCATGAGGAGATATTCACTGATTTTGACAACAAGCGTTCTCCAGAATCACTGACTACACCTTTAGTTATATCATATTGGCAAAGGAATCCTGTGTAAAAAAAAGTGAATTTTCCATTAAAGCTGCAGTGTGTAGAATTTTGGGTTTTATTTCCAAGCAGATTTTGTAGAAAGTAATTATAATATCCAGAACTACATTTAATTTAGTGCATAATAGCTGAAAAAAACTTTTTGAATGATTTTTTTTTATATGTCCATATTTCTGCATATTTTGGACCAAGGCCTAGTGCCGCCATCTTGAAAGAGTCATAGTTGGAATGTCTTCAGGTGCATTGTTTAAAATGTAGAATTGTTCTTGTCCTTGAAGGCCACTGTAGCTTCAGTTATTATTCTAAAGGGGTGGGGTTACCCAGGGAGCGTTGCATTCTAGAACTTTGTAGAACTTTCTTGATGACGTCATATTACACACTGCACCTTTAAGACACTGTTTATTTAACCATCATTTACTGTACCACAGATCAAGAAGTCCAGCAGGATGAAAAACTACAAACAATTAAATAAAACCACAAAAAAATGTGTGTGTTTGTGTGTGTGTGTTTTTCTGTGCGTGTGTGTGTTTGCGAGCACGTCTGTGTGTGTGTGTGTGTGTGTGTGTGTGTGTGTGTGTGGTTAGTGAGACAGCAATACAACTCATGATGATACGGTATAATGATTTAATAATACAAAAGTTACATTTACAGTTTAATTGTGAGACACGCCAGGCACAATACTGCTCAATTTGGAGATATTTTTGGCTAATTTGCTTCCATAACATGTCTTCTTTCATACTAGTATAAAATGTACATTCAGGTGTTTATTTGACAAAACCTTGTCTGTTTGCGTCTGTATATTTCTCCTATACAACCATCTCTAGTTAAAGACCTACTTCACCGGTGGGAATATGAAGGCGTATTGAACTCTGAGATCCTATGTAGTATAAATTTGCAAACATTTTAGAAATCGGTTCATCCTAGCCTGAGAAAAGGCAGAAAGAGTGTTTTATGGTCTCTCTGTCTAACCCTACATTTTTACTAGTGTGACATCACACTAGTACAAATTTAGGGTTAGGATAAACAGGACAGCTGGGCCAAGGGAAGACTGAGGGAAGACTGAGGGAAGAAAAACCTCATTCATTATATTATAATAGTGATTTTATAATTATAGAACGCCGGTTCCATATGAGTGAAGTATTCCTTTCATAACGGACATTATCTCAACATTAGTTTTTTTATTGCGTGTGAAAAATAATCCATTTCATAGTTTTCTTTTTATGGCAGCTGTGGGGCGGGTCTTAAGGCTTAGCAGCTCAGCCATTGGTTGACTGCTTCCCT
>CASHTC010000568.1:0-7500 GCA_949357725.1 Hyperoplus immaculatus
GAGAGTGTGTGTTTGTGTGTGTGTGTGTGTGTGTGTGTGTGTGTGTGTGTGTGTGTGTGTGTGTGTGAGTGTGAGAGAGTGTGTGTGTGTGTGTGTGTGTGCCTGGAACCAACTAGATACTGCAGCCTCCAGCTTTTCAAATGCTCTGCCCAGAAATCATCCAGACTTGCAGTTATTGGCAGGCGTCCTTCTCATTGTAGAACACTTTTTCAGGCCAATTTCATATATGTTTTACTTTAAGATAATTTTTTTGGGCATTTTAAAACTTTATTTCATAGTCAGGAGAGACATAGACAAAATGGGGCAAATTGTGAAGAGACAAAAGCAGTTGTGTAGTAGCTGACGAGTTGCTTTAAAGCTATAGTGCGTAACTTTTTCATATAAATGAATGTCGGTTACTTTTCAAGCCATTGCAAAACTAGTTAACAATACGTTGATTAAGTCTGTCTCCAGCTTTTTAAAGTCCAAGCCCAGAAATCATGGACTTGCATTTATTGGTCATTTTCCCTCATTGTAGAAACTGTTCAGGCTAATTTATGACTTGATTTCAGATGCTTTTGTTGAAGCCAACTTGCAAACTACTGTATTTTTTTTTTTTTTTTTTTTTTTTTTTTTTTTTTTATATTAAAGCATTTTACAGCTTTATTTGATATTCGACCATATATGCAGTTGATCCTGCCACGACATGTTTAAAAGCTTGGCATGCCACTGGTTCAGAGCACTACAACCTCCTTTGTTCACAGTACAGCTTCAGGATAAGTTTAGCTTATTTACCATATTGAAGGCTACAGAATCGATACCTATTCAAATAAACAGTGGCAGGAGCATTTTATTTTGAAAGAGGAAGGAGGACCACTTTGATCTTTGCTCTTTGTTTCACATGTGTAAACTCACAAACAGTATAGACTGTCTAGTGTGTGTGTGTGTGTGTGTGTGTGTGTGTGTGTTGTCAGTGGTGGGTCGAAACAACAGCGTGGCTGGTGTCTTGTGTGGGCGGACAGGCAAACAGCACCCTGCTTTCTACATGACAGCAACTTTATAGAGAAAGAGAGACACACACACACTGTGTCCTGGTATATGAGAGAGAGAGAGAGAGAGACACACACACACACACACATTTTTAGTACTTTATTTGCGCCCACAATTAATAATAATATACATAAGGACACAAATGTCATAGATGCAAAGTTTTCTCCGACACAACTCTGAAACGTGGCCAATGCCAGTCAAACAGCTGATATTATGGGTACACACAACACCTTCTCCTCCAAATATGGCGACTGCCAATGATGGAGGACACTGAGCAGTATTTGGCAAGCTGTTTTGCGCTTGTTTTTGTAAGGCCGACAATCCTAAGACCACTAGTGACAAGCCTATGCACATGGCCTAGACTGCCAAAAATGAACACAAGTAAATGACAGTTGTAGCCCATGGAGTTAATTGTCTGTACTAGAGGGTAATATTTCACCAGCTTAGTTAAATAAGCCTCCTCTAAACTTGAGTCAAAGGTGCAGGCTACCTCCAGGATGTGCACTTTTCTACGGTGCTCATCTATTATCAAAATGTCAGGCCTGGTGGCACTTAGATCAGTAAACACAGACATTTCAGCTTCACACAAAGAGAACATATGAGGTCTAACAAAGCAATTGACATGGGTGGAGGATGTTGGTGAAAGTATAGGTGGTAAGCTTTGTACAATCAAGTTCACAATCCTGTCATGCCTGGCTATATAAAGGCTTTTATAAAAGTAGCAGCCATTTAATATATGTGACATTGTCTCAGTGAACTGTTCTTGTCCATGATGAATACATAATGATGTGTGGGTGTGTGGGTACCAGATTGACAGGTTCAGCTGGGACGGTAGAACCTGCAATCTGGCTTTGATGGCAAACGTTTGTATGTCCTCATCAATGGATGCATTATTGAAGATGATGTGGGACACAGAATGGTCAGCAGAAGGCAAGCAGGCTAGTTTGCCTTGTAGTCTTAGTCCCGTCCAGTGTTTTTGGCGTTGTCTGTGTTTTATTGCCAGCAGGGCTGCGCGACAGTTAGTGGGTGGGAGTGTGAACTCGACTCCGTCTTCCACCAAGGTGGCAGTGACGGCGATGTCCCCACTAGTAACCAATGATTCGGATGGGGCTACATTCTTTCCATTATGTGTCCAACGCAGAACGATACCAGTCCAACTACAGAGGTCGTTAAGATCCGGCCAGTCAGACCTGACACCGAACCCGATGGCGCGAGTGTCCAGTTTGCCGTTCGGTTTCCTTCTGAATCCCAGAAAGTTCGGCTCAGATTCGGAGGCGAGAGGGACTTTGCGCTTCTTAAGGTCTAATAATAGCGATGCACGGGCCATTTTCCTGACAGAGGGATCATCGTTGTTCAGCATATTTAATAAATGTGCCAACCTGGTGGCGATGTAGACCCACTCAAAATCGGGTACTCCCAAGCCCCCCTCGTGCCTACTGTGGTGGATGACGTCCCGAGTTGTGTGGGTGTTTAGGCCACTCCAGCCTCTAACTATCTGAACCGTTTTATTGTTTAAGTCTTGCAGTGTTTTACGTGTTAAGTGAACATTGGCAAAGAAGTGGTGAACCTTTGATAAGGCAATTTGCCCAATGGCATCCAGTTTCATTGTAAGCGGCAAAGGAGATGTGTCAATTTTATGTAACCTTGAAGTATAATCGGATATTATTTCTTGCACTTGTTGGTCCCAGTCGCCAGCTACATTAAATTTGTGTCCCAAGTATGCATATGTTTCATTTCGGGAATAGACTCGAATGGTTTTATTGTTGATTTTGAATTGGGGGTCGCGGTCTAGCTTCGACCGATACCACCTATTCCCGCCGCTCCTCCTTTCAAAGAACGTCGCGCACTTGGACTCCTTGACCTCCAGGCCCGACCACCGAAGGAAGGCATCAGTCTTGTGCAACATGTCCTGCACAACCTTTTCCTGGCGGGATGCCATTTGCACATCGTCGGCAAAAGCTTGTACAGGATTTGGGGAGATGGTTCCAGGTGGAGCGCTTTGGCACATCCACTCTATCCACCTATTGATTGACAGAATGAAGTTAATTGCGCTCCACGGGCAGCCCGTCTTGATCCCGATGCGCAGTGGAATGTGTTCAGTGAGCTCGGCTCCGCAGATGACCTGAACGAAAGAGCCTTGGTACACATCTTTAACGATGTCGATGTAACATTGAGGGAGATGTATTTCCTCCAGAGCTCTTAACATGATATTATGAGGGAGTGTGCCAAATGCGTCACGGAAATCGAGAAACACTGAATAAAACTTTGCACTTTCGTGTTTAAAGTCATCTATGGCAGTTTTTAGACAGAATACATGTTCATTCATGCCTTGCCTTTCTATATATGCCTTTTGTTTAGTGGACATGATGTTTGCGTCCACCAGCCACACACACACACACACACACATACACACACACACACACACACACACACACACACACACACACACACACACACACTGTGTCCTGGTATGAGAGAGAGAGAGAGAGAGAGAGAGAGAGAGAGAGATTGCATTGACAGCCCATATTGTATCATTCTAATCCGGGCTCTGATTGATGGCTTAATTACAATATGGATATGAGATATTTACATCAGGCTGCCACACACACACACACACACACACACACACACACACACACACACACACACACACACACACACACACACACACACACACACACACACACACACACACACACACACACACGCACACACTTTTCATCGAGCATATGACCCCCCCTTCCCTTCCAGGCACTTCATAAAACATGTTGAATAGGAGCCTTTTCCTGTTTACATTCAAACATTATGGTGACATTTCTGCTAGTTATGATAAGAACAATGCAAGTGACCATGAATTATCTCTAAAATTATGATATACCCTGCTTTCCAATCACCATACTTCCCTACTATTTAGTATGCCAGAAAAAGATTTAGGATGTCCCAATTCATGCAGGTCAATTGTAGTATGCTGAAAATACATACATGCCCAACTAACTCCAATAGCATTTTGGAGTATTCGTCTTTATTCTTGACATTTCTCTACATAATGAAAAAAGACGTCCTTATCTGATTTTTTTCTCTCTCCTGTGTGTGGCCCTAAAACTCTCCTGTACTTTAGTATGTAGTGTAGTAAAAAGACTAAAACTCTTCTGTACTTTAGTATGTAGTGTAGTAAAAAGACTAAAACTCTTCTGTACTTTAGTATGTAGTGTAGTAAAAAGACTAAAACTCTTCTGTACTTTAGTATGTAGTGTAGTAAAAAGACTAAAACTCTTCTGTACTTTAGTATGTAGTGTAGTAAAAAGGCTAAAACTCTTCTGTACTTTAGTATGTAGTGTAGTAAAAAGACTAAAACTCTTCTGTACTCTAGTATGTAGTGTAGTAAAAAGACTAAAACTCTTCTGTACTTTAGTATGTAGTGTAGTAAAAAGACTAAAACTCTTCTGTACTTTAGTATGTAGTGTAGTAAAAAGACTAAAACTCTTCTGTACTTTAGTATGTAGTGTAGTAAAAAGACTAAAACTCTTCTGTACTTTAGTATGTAGTGTAGTAAAAAGACTAAAACTCTTCTGTACTCTAGTATGTAGTGTAGTAAAAAGACTAAAACTCTTCTGTACTTTAGTATGTAGTGTAGTAAAAAGACTAAAACTCTTCTGTACTTTAGTATGTAGTGTAGTAAAAAGACTAAAACTCTTCTGTACTTTAGTATGTAGTGTAGTAAAAAGACTAAAACTCTTCTGTACTTTAGTATGTAGTGTAGTAAAAAGACTAAAACTCTTCTGTACTTTAGTATGTAGTGTAGTAAAAAGACTAAAACTCTTCTGTACTTTAGTATGTAGTGTAGTAAAAAGGCTAAAACTCTTCTGTACTTTAGTATGTAGTGTAGTAAAAAGACTAAAACTCTTCTGTACTCTAGTATGTAGTGTAGTAAAAAGACTAAAACTCTTCTGTACTTTAGTATGTAGTGTAGTAAAAAGACTAAAACTCTTCTGTACTTTAGTATGTAGTGTAGTAAAAAGACTAAAACTCTTCTGTACTCTAGTATGTAGTGTAGTAAAAAGAAAGAGTATTGTAGTGATTTGGAACGCAGGGAATGATTGAAATCGTTTTCCACCATCTTTATTTTTTATTTTTAAATGTTACATCTTAAAGAGCAACATGGGATGATCATCTACTATGACAGAGGTCCTAGGCCTGACCCAGACCCACAATACTGAGGTTAAATGCCACATTATGCTTCATTAGCCTTTTTATTTGATTCATAGCTATCACGCGTTCATAAAACACACCAAATATCATGAACTATTTTGGACCGACAAAGACATGAAAGGGCGACTTGGGCTTTCAGTGCATGAAGTTAAAAATGTCAACTTTTTATTTTTTTTTTATTTTTCAAATGTCAGAGTTTTCAGAGACGGTTAGCAGAGAGCAGCAGCATGTTATTGCTACAGTGTTGGACAGGTTGTTCAAGGAAAAGTGTGTGTGTGTGTGTGTGTGTGTGTGTGTGTGTGTGTGTGTGTGTGTGTGTGTGTGTGTGCTATTCTGGGTTGAGTCCCTGTGTTCCCATGAAGGAGAAATAAAATCCCGTCAGGACACATTTCTGTCAAATTCTAAACTGAGTCACTTTGAAGAAAGTGTGACCACACAATTTAAACAATGTCTGTGTCAGTGTTAGGCGTGTGGTTGTAATGTTCCAGTGTCAGTGTTAGGGCTGTTAACATGGTTACAGTGTTATGTGTCATATAGGTGAAGACAACCAGTGTTGCATTTGGGGAATATCAAGATAATGCGAAAAAATAAAAAAAATATTACCTAACCTCTGAAGCCAGGAGCATTACCCCCTAAAGTAACCAATCAGGAAGGCTAGCCTTTATTGGTACTGTCTGTGTGTGTGTCCTTTTTCAAATCCCCTTCCTTTTCTCTCTCTCTCTCTCTCTCTCTCTCTCTCTCTCTCTGCATTTCCCATCCCCCTGTTTCCTACGCTATAAAAGCGCCCAGCACTTTCTAATGTGACAGGAGATGCGGTTAAATGTTAAATTAGTGGAAGGTGTTATGGAAGGAATTGCTCCCTTTTCGTACCTGCTAAATGCCGCTGTTTAAACTGTGTAATACTGAAGATCTGCTGAGAGCAATTAGACTCCCTCTCTGCCTCTCTCTCCCTCCCTCCTCTCTCTCTCTCTCTCTCTGTCTCTCTCTCTCTCTCTCACTCACTGCATTTCCCATCGACCCTGTTTCCTCCCTACACTATAAAAGCGCCCAGCACTTTCTAATGTGACAGGAGATGCGGTTAAATTAAATTAATTAAAACTGTGTAATAGTGAAATTCTGCTGAGAGCAATTAGACCATTCACTGAACAGGTGGCACTGCATTCATTAACACCCGCCCCACGCTGTGTACGTGTGTGTGTGTAGGGGGGGAGTGTGTGTGTTTGTGTATAATTCTTTGTGTAAGAGTGGGGGGGGGGGGTTGTGCGTGTGTGTGTGTGTTTTGTGAAGGAATCCTGTATCTCTGCAGCATCTAGAAAGGAGGCCCGTTTTAGCAGACACTTGTGTTTTGCAGTTTTTAGCTCTGCTGTGTGCGTGTGTGTGCGCCCGCGCGTATGTGGCACGCGAGTGTGTGTTTCTATATGAGTCTTGTGTGTGTGTCAAAACCCTGTATAGCATCTATAAAAGAGGCAGTTATTAGCTTTAAAAAAAAAAATCTTGCTTTGAATCTCATAAACAACCTGCTGCAGTGAAAAGTGATTTGTAAATATTTATACTAATTAATTATTTAGTGCCTCGATTCAACCCAAACATGGCGGCCACAGGGGACTGGGAGATTGCTGCTTACTTCAGGACCAAAAAACTCAGTATTAAGATCTATAAAAAGTCAAATATATAGTACCGACAAAAAAAAATTAAATCAATAAAAAAATATCAACAGTTTCAGCCTCACGTTTACAAAAGTTCCAGGCAACAGTCAGTTCCAATTGAGTCATCACGTTGATCTCATGATACTCACAGAACTTTTTATTTTAAATCATTTTTCGGTTACATTCAAGCCATCGCCAAACGAGTTGACACTATGTTGATTAAGCCTCCTGATCAGCTCCTACACAACTCTCTCTGTATTTCTCAGTATGGCAGCGTTTATAAACTGGTGTAAAAATGTAGGGTTGGGATTAACAGGACAGCTGGGCCAAGGGAAGACTGAGGGAAGACTGAGGAAAGAAAAACCTCATTCATTATATTATAATAGTGATTTTAAAATGATAGAACGTCGGTTCCATATGGGTGAAGTATTCCTTTAAGTACACAACTTATTGAAAATGCTCTTAATGACAAAAAATGTATTGGAATTTGGTAGAAATGTGGTCAGTCGCTTATATTATACAACCAAAATGTTCCTTCTACTCAAACATATGCCTGTAGATAGTAAAACGAGAGACACTGAACATTTGGAGTCGTCTCTTAATTCTTTTTTGCAGA
>CASHTC010000568.1:30000-32500 GCA_949357725.1 Hyperoplus immaculatus
GAAATGGGGAGACATAGAGAGAGAGAGAGAGAGAGAGAGAGAGAGAGAGAGAGAGAGAGAGAGAGAGGGGGGATGACCTGCAGTAAAGGTCCACGGGTCGGATTTGAACCCGCGACTACTGCAACGAAGGCCGGAGCCAATATGGTACACGCTCTATCCACTACACCACCGAAGCGCACTGTCCTTGTTCTTTGAAGCACACATTAATACACATAACACTCTAGCACACCCACAAGAGACACACAGAGAATATAAGGGACATTCTGAAGATGTGAAAAGAACAGGAGAGAGAGAGAGAGAGAGAGAGAGAGAGAGAGACTTCTAACAGGCAGTCCTTGCTGTCAGCTAGTGTGTAATTAAGTTCTGCACTCTGTCACCATCGCTCTGTACAAGTGGTAATTTAACTGGGACTGAGCCAGGAGAGCAGAGGACAGGGAGAGGGGTGTGTGTGTGTGTGTGCGTGAATGTCCCTGTATGTGTGTGTGTGTGTGTGTGTGTGTGTGTGTGTCTGTGCAAGTGTGTGTTTGTGTGAGTCTGTGTGTGTGGGGAAGAGTTGTTAAGGTATCGGAGAAGATGATTCGAAATTAAATTATCGAGGGTCAACGAGGAAAATGAAGGGAGGAGGAAAGAGTGAGAGTGTAGCCAAACCAGGCCAGGAGGAAAAATACAGCCCTGGAAAAAATGAAGTGACCATTTTCCTCAATCTTTATCTCTATATAACTCATTGAAAATGCTCTAAATGACAATATTTTTATTATGACTTTGGTAGAAATGTTGTCAGTTGTTAATATTATAACATCAAAATGTTCATTTTACTCAAACATATGGCTCTAACGAGTAAAACAAGAGACACTGAACATTTGGAGCGGTCTCTAAATTTTTCCGGAGGAGTATCTACAGTCCCTTTCCAAAAGTATTGGAAGGGTGAGAAGTCTACAGCAATATTTTGTCTGCCTGGCCGCAGCCTTAAAACACATCTATTCAGACTGCATTTTTTTTATTTTTTATAGTTTTTTAAGATAATTTTTTGGCATTTTTAAGCTTTATTCGACAGTACAGAGCTGAAATGGGGAGACAGAGAGACAGAGAGACAGAGAGAGAGAGAAGGGGGATGACCTGCAGTAAAGGTCCACGGGTCGGATTTGAACCCGCGACCACTGCAACGAAGGCCGGAGCCAATATGGTACGCGCTCTATCCACTACGCCACCGGAGCGCCCCATTCAGACTGCATTTTGACAAAAAAATTATAAAAATAAAATACATATCTCCATGTAGCACTTATGTGTGGCACTTTGTAGTTTAGTTTATTTGAAGCTAAACTAACGAGATTCCTGTTGTTCTGAGTTTGTACCTTCATGGTTGAATGCACTTAATGGAAGTCGCTTAATTTGGACAAAAGCGTCAGTTAAATAAAATGTAATGTTAAAGAAAGATGCAACCAAACTGATTGGAAGATCCTCCATCATGCAGCAAGGTAATGACCCAAAGCCAAAACACACTGCACAAACAACAAAATAGCAAAAATAAAGGAATTGTCCTCACTGTTCCAATACGTTTGGAGGGGACTGTATAGTGGGATAAAAGGAGAGCGGATAAATGCATACAAAAAGTATAATTCTGACACTTAAATTTGGGGTATATGATTTCTGATTGGTCAAAGTAAACATGAGCTGTACACTTTGACCAATCAGAGCGAGGCTGTTGGGACTGTCCATTCACTTTGGCACGACGTTGTTGGTGTAGAGCGTGTCAGGGAGGGACCATAGGGGAGGGACCAAAGAGAACAAGTGGAGCGGTTGAGGTATTTGAATTTGAATCTCTATCCCAACTGCTATTTTCTCCCCAAATCCTCCACCCCAGCTTTAAGTTTTACATTTATGAGAAAACAATGTGGATATTGTCTGAGATTTAAGTGGTAAATTTATCAGTAAAAATATTCTCTAGAACGATCATAAATTAAATTATACATATATTGTTTTCTCCTGAATTGACTCAAGTTATGTCACTGTGTCTGTAAAGATGAGATTCAGATTTAGATGGTAAAGAGAGACAGACAGGCAGACAGACAGGCAGACAGACAGACAGACATACAGACACAGACAGACAGACAGACAGACAGACAGACAGGTAGGTAGGCAGACAGACAGACAGACGGACAGACAGACAGGTAGGCAGACAGACAGAGAGACAGACAGAAAGACAGACACTTAAAATGAGAAAAAAATGTAAGCCGAATGCAAAGAAAAAGGGCAAAATAAGGAAAAAGGTGAATGACATTTTAAAATAATGGAAAAAATGGAGAGAACAGAGAGAGAAGGAAGACGGAGAGAAAGAGAGAAAGGACCTGTAGTAAAACAACAGAGTAAATGGGTTTTCTATGTGTGTGTCTCGAGGGACAAGGCAGACGACAGACGTAAAAAAACTCTCAATCCGATGAACCCACTGCTAAGTCTTTGACCTTGTGTGTGTGTGTGTGTGTGCGCGTGTGTGTGTGTGTGT
>CASHTC010000571.1:0-10000 GCA_949357725.1 Hyperoplus immaculatus
CACACACACACACACACCTACACACACACACAACATTAAAACTATCAATCTCTTGTCAGTACAGACAGTAGAGTGAGCCCTCTGCCAGTACTCTCTGCCCCAGGCGCAGGCTTTAATCACAGCGGGTAGGGGGGGGGGGGGGCGGCTGCTATTTTAGGATTTACAAATATAACGGGTTTTTTTTCATTACCCAAAATTTTCCTAAAGTTAGACTTTGTTGCCAAGCAGTTGTAGCCAAAAAACCTGTCCAGCTGAACACACACACATACACACACAAAGGCAGGCAAACATGTTCATACACACACACACTAAAAACACACACACACACACACACACACACACACACACACTCACACAGACGGACGGAGCAGGTGTGTTTGTTTCCTTGGATGGAGGTGTTGGCTTCCACACTAATGGACCTGTGTGTGTGTGTGTGTGTGTGTGTGTGTGTGTGTGTGTGTGTGTGTGTGTGTGTTTATGTGTGTGTGTGTGTGTGTGACACTGGGCACAGCAGGACCATTCTCAGTTAAATCACTCGTTCTACAATTGATGAAGTATATAACAGGCGACTATAAAAGATAGATTGATGCTTAAAGACCTACTTCACCGGTGGGAATATGAAGGTGTATTGAACTCTGAGATCCTATGTAGTATAAATGTGCAAAACATTTTAGAAATCGGTTCATCCTAGCCTGAGAAAAGGCAGAAAGAGTGTTTTATGGTCTCACTGTCTAAACCCTACATTTTACCATGTGTGACATCACGCATGGTAAAATGTTAGGGTTAGGATTAACAGGACAGCTGGGCCAAGGGAAGACTGAGGGAAGAAAAACCTCATTCATTATATTATAATAGTGATTTAATAATGAGAGAAGGGTGAAGTATTCCTTTAAAGCAAGTCAAAAACGTAATGTTGTAGTCGATTCACAGACAGGATATGGGAATCAGTTGCTGTTTTCAATGGATCGGATTCACCAAGGCTACACACACACACACACACACACACACACACACACACACACACACACACACACACACACACACACTCACACACACACACACACAACCACACTCACTCACTCTTTCACTCACTCACTGACTCCCCCCACTCACTCACACACACACACACACACACACACACACACACACACACACACACACACACACAGCAACATTATTCTAGGTGCGAATCCTGTGAGTTCTTGTGAAAAGTGACATTTCTCTGCGTGACACTTTTTTAATGTGTCTGTTTCAGGTGCGAAGTGGATTTTGCCGCCATCACTGCTGCTGCTGGAAAACACACGCAAGGAACTACAAATACAATGGAGTCTGATGGAGAGAACTACAAATTAAAGAACAAGTCGGATGGAGAGAATGGTGCAAAGAAAGAGGAGTTTTTTCTGTTATATCAAGATTTTGAAAATACTTGGTTTTTTTTTGGTTTTTTTTTTCTTGATTGTCGCTTCCCCGATCACGCACAACATTGTTCCTTTTGGGGGTTAATATTAATCTTGACCTGAAGTCAGCTAAACACACATTCACACACACACACACACACACACACACACACACACACACACACACACACACACACACACACACACAGTGACACACACACACAGTGACACACACACACAGTGACACACTCACACACACACAGACACATAGTGACACAGGCACACACACACACAGACACACACACACACATACACATAGTGACACAGGCACACACACACACAGACACACAAACACTCACTCACAGACACACACTCACACACACACAGTGACACACACACACACAGTGACACATGCACACACACACACAGTGACACACACACACACACACGCACACACAGACACACATGCTCTTTCACACAAAAGATTAGATTGAATAAGGCCGTTAACACGCTCCCAAAATTATAATCAGAAGATTGCAGGGGTCAAAATTCAGGATCATGATCATTGAATATAGTTCAAATTGCCCTAAATCGGAAATTGCTGCTTATTATTATTTTTTTATTATTATTGTACAATGTTATGAGCAAATCTTCCCGTAGTATGTGAGACTCAGCTTATAGGTGGGGGATAAATTTAAAGCTACAGTGCGTAACTTCTGTCCCCCCCCCCCCCCCATGAGGAATTCTGAGTCATTACAACAACACTGTCGGTGCATCTACATGAGGTAAAGCCTCCAGTGATGGCACATGGATTTTATACCTTCTGCTGTACGTCCAGGTTTTTTTTTTCTTAGCAGTAGAATCAACAACTGAAACATTTCTTGGGCTCTTCTTGGGATTTTTCTGAGCTCCTGCACCAGTGTCAGGGAGGGGAGGGGGGGACCAGTTTGTAAACGCTGCCATACTGAGAAATACAGAGAGAGTTTTGTGGAGCTGATAATAATAGGCTTAATAATCGACTTTGTGTCAACTCCTTTGGCAATAACTTTCAATGAAACCAACAATTCATTTATATGGTTAAAAAAAGTTACGCACTATAGCTTTAAGACAATTTTTTTTTTTTTTTAGTTTTTTTTGATGCCGAGGTGATTGTTGTGCGTGACTGGTGTTGCCATGGAGAAGGTTGTTAAGGGGAGAAGCTTGAAAAAAAAAAAACCCCCAGAGCACTGAATGTTGTGCCTGCAGCAGCGATTTTGGGATGGACAGACGGACAGACGTAAATCTATAAAGACAAACAAACAAACGGACTAACATCAAACCAATCGCCGAGTGCCAAAGCTGGAATCTGCTGCAACCTCACCACACTTTGAAACAGAACTATAAAGGGTTCTTTCTTTCTTTCTTTCACTTCTTCTTCTTCTTCTTCTTCTTCTTCTGCGACTTTCTTCTTCTGCGACTTTCTTCTTCTGCGACTTTCTTCTTGTACATAGAATATATCTGGTTAGTTTACTTTTGTTTTGACTGTATTGCAAAAGATTTTTACATGCAAAAATGTTTTGTTACATTTTGTAATATGGGAGCAATTCGTCCCCGCAACCCCCCCGGAAAAATCTGATCTCTCTGTCCCTCCCTCCCTCTCTCTGTCCCTCCCTCCCTCTCTCTGTCCCTCCCTCCCTCTCTCTGTCCCTCCCTCCCTCTCTCTGTCCCTCCCTCTTTCTCTCTGTCCCTCCCTCCCTCTCACTGTCCCTCCCTCCCTCTCTCTGTCCCTCCCTCCCTCTCTCTGTCCCTCCCTCCCTCCCTCTCTTTTACATTCTTTCACTTTTTTTGTTCTGAACCACTACAAAACACACACACACACACACACACACACACACACACACACACACACACACACACACACACACACACACAACACAAAGACGGACCAGTTGGCAATACTTCAGTCATTTCTTTCTCCAAATCACCGGAACTGGACATCCGCCCAAAACTGTCCCACTGAGAAGAGAGAGAGAGAGAGAGAGAGAGAGAGGGACAGAGAGAGAGAGAGAGAGAGAGAGAGAGAGTGAGAGAGAGAGAAAGAGAGAGAAAGAGAGAAAGAGAGAGAGAGAGAGAGAGAGAGAGAAAGAGAGAGTGAGAGAGAGAGAGAGAGAGAAAGAGAGAGAGAGAGAAAGAGATTGACAGAGAGAGAGAGAGAGAGAGAGGGACAGAGAGAGAGAGAGAGGAAGGGGGTGTCGGCCTTCACTTTCAATCAAATCACATTTTAAAGGAAATGTCCCCCGAAAAATGCACGTTACAGAAAAAATAATTGTTAATTTTCTTGTTCATATTATTTGTTTGCTTATTCTTAAAAAAAACTGTGCTGGAGTGAAGTCAAGTGCTATTATTATATAGTATATTATATTCTAAAATTATTATTATTATTATTATTATTATTATTATTATTATTATTGTTATTATTATTGTTATTATTATTATTATTATTGTTATAGCCACTCTGTCTGGAACCCTTTTTTTTAAAAAGAAAAAAGCTAAAAAAAAAAAAAATAGCAAAACAGCAACTTCTTAAGCCAATCTGCAGGGCATCTCTTAGGGGGTTTTTTCCGACGAACGTGCTTGTACGAGACCAAGTGACTGTCGTGAAACTTTGTTGAAAACTGACTAAATAAAAATAAAATAAGTTGAGACATGTTAGGAGGGAGTCAACGGCAACACACACGACACAAAACTCTTGACAGTTAAAAAAAAAAAAAAAATACAAAAAAATTCCGAATCATGCTGCGTGAACCATAGCTTCAATGGGTAACTCTTAACACTGAGGGTACACTGATTAACTGTCAATTAATTAATTAATTAATTAAAGCACCCTTATTGTCAGGAGTTACCCTTCAATCTTTGTCTGTCTTTCTTCTTTCAACTCTTTTCTTGCATTCATTCTCTCTCTCTTTCCACCTCCCTCTGTCTCTCTGTCTCTCTCTCTCTCTGTCTGTCTCTCTCTCTCTCTTTCTATATCCCTCTGACTCTCTCTCTCTCTCTCTCTCTGTCTCTCTGTCTCTCTCTTTCCACCTCCCTCTGTCTCTCTCTTTCTGTCTCTCTCTCTCTCTCTCTTTCTACATCCCTCTGTCTCTCTCTCTCTCTCTCTCTCTCTCTCTCTCTGTCGTCTGCACACCATCCATTACACACCTGTAATAAATCGAAAAACTTACAAAGAAAAAAAAAACAAAATAAGTAGCGTTTCATTCAGTACATAACTACATGCTTGGTTTAGGCGTAGGTTAAAACTAGTTCCATTCCAACAGCAAAAAACATAAACGCAAAAAAAATAAAAAAACACAAAAATTAGCTTATTTTATGGGTGACATTTTACAACAAGGGTACATTGATCAGCTGTTAGTTAATGCTATTAATGGTGAGTTAAAGCCCTACTTCACCGGTGGGAATATGAAGCTGTATTGAACTCTGAGATCCTATGTAGTATAAGTGTGCAAAACATTTTTAGAAATGGGTTCATCCTAGCCTGAGAAAAAGGCAGAAAGAGTGTTTTATGGTCTCACTGTCTAACCCTTACATTTTCCCATGTGTGACATCACGCATGGTAAAATGTAGGGTTAGGATTAACAGGACAGCTGGGCCAAGGGAAGACTGAGGGAAGAAAAACCTCATTCATTATATTATAATAGCGATTTTATAATGATAGAACGCCGGTTCTGTATGGGTGAAGTATTCCTTTAATGCCTACCAAATGCCTATTAAGCATTAAGTAAGTGTTCATGCGAGGCAAGTGTGAGGCATAAAATAAGCATAACAGTTAGTTAATGCTTCGTTTATGTTAATAAGGCATTTACTAGGCATGTATTAACAGTTAAGTAATGCTTAGTAAATGCTTATTAAACCTTAATTAAGCATTAAAACTAACAGTTAAAGGTGCAGTGTGTAATATGACATCATCAAGAAAGTTCTACAAAGTTCTAGAATGCAACGCTCCCTGGGTAACCCCAACCCTTTAGAATAATAACAGAAGCTACAGTGGCCTTCAAGGACAAGAACAATTCTAAATTTTAAACAATGCTCCTGATGACATTCCAACTATGACACTTTCAAGATGGCGGCACTAGGCCTTGGTCCAAAATATGCAGAAATATGGACGTATATGAGACCCTTTCTAAGGGAAAAAAATAATAATTCTCAAAATGTTTTTCAGCTATTATGCACTAAATGAAATGTACTTATGGATATTATAATTACTTTCTAGAAAATCTGCTAGGAAATAAAACCCAAAATTCTACACACTGCAGCTTTAATTAAGCATTAAAACTAACAGTTAAAGAATGAACCCTTGCTGTGAAGTTTTAACCTCTGTATGTAAAACCGCTTCTGCCGCAGTAGTGTCCTGGTCAGATTTTAAAGATAATAAAACTTTACATGAATATATCTCAAATACTGTATTTACAAAACCGCAAACCAGGGCTGGTCTCAAGAAACAAAAGCTTCAACAACATTACTTAGATAGATTTTTTTTCAACTCCGTCCGGATCTGTAGCTATATCTATATTTTTTTTTTGTACAAAGGGTTAGATGAAAAATAAAAAATGCTTATTCCTGTGCTTCAAGGTGCTCCGAGGAACTTTTAGATATTTCTGAAACGGTCTCATTTTTTTCCTCTGATGATCATAAATTACATGTAACAAGCAAACGAGACCATCAGTGTAAAAGAATACTATTTTTATATAGTTTTTCTTAATGCCTTTGTCATGGGTATACGCTAACCCAGGAACAACAGCTGGCGTGGTGAAAACACTACCGCTTTTGTCCAAATGGTGTCGCTAGAATGAACACACACTAAAAGTTCCTCGGAGCACCTTTAAAAAAAATTCTTCATAGTTTTTTAAAGTAGCGTAAGGCTCAGAAAGATGTGTAAAAAGATTGCAACAAAAGCATTAGAGAAAGGCAGTAATGTTGTACGAGACGCCAGCTGAGACGCTTAGCCTTAGAAAGCTTCCAAGAGACTTTTATTTTTGCAAGTGTGTAGCTCTAATTATTGAGTATTTTTCTGATGATTGATTGAATGTATTGTTTTGCTTTGAGGAAAAGTTGTTGTCGGGTTTACAGTTTGAATGTTCTAGAAAAAGGGGAAAGAGTTCGAGCACACTCTAGTACGGGAAACTGTCAATTTAAGACGATAGCTTTTTAAACTTTTTTTTTTTTTTAGGAACACACACACTGAAACAAACACACACACACACACACACACACACAGACAGACACACACAAACACACAGACACACTGAAACAAACACACACACACACACACACACACACACACAGACAGACAGACACACACAAACACACAGACAGACACACACAAACACACAGACAGACACACAGACACACTGAAACAAACACACACACACACACACACACACACACAGACAGACACACAGACACACACAAACACACAGACAGACACACAGACACACTGAAACAAACACACACACACACACACACACACACACAGACAGACAGACAGACACACACAAACACACAGACAGACACACAGACACACTGAAACAAACACACACACACACACACACACACACACACACAGACAGACAGACACACACAAACACACAGACAGACACACAGACACACACAAACACACAGACAGACACACAGACACACTGAAACAAACACACACACACACACACACACACACACACAGACAGACAGACACACACAAACACACAGACAGACACACAGACACACACAAACACACAGACAGACACACAGACACACTGAAACAAACACACACACACACACACACACACACACACAGACAGACACACAGACACACACAAACACACAGACAGACACACAGACACACTGAAACAAACACACACACACACACACACACAGACAGACACACAGACACACACAAACACACAGACAGACACACAGACACACTGAAACAAACACACAGACAGACACACACACACACACACACACACACACAGACAGACACACTGAAACAAACACACACACACACACACACACACACAGACAGACACACAGACACACACAAACACACACACACACACACACACACACACACACACACACACAGACAGACACACTGAAACAAACACACACACACACACACACACACAGACAGACACACAGACACACACAAACACACACACACACACACAGACAGACACACAGACAGACACACAGACACACACACACACACACACAGACACACAGACAGACACACTGACACACACACACACAACTGAAAAAGTGACCACGAAAACACAAGAAAGAATGTATTAAACTACTAACATGGTGAACTCTTCTCAACAGGCTTCTAAGGACAAATTCTCTAAAAAAAAATTGATTCTGGAGAACATTTTTTTCCCGGAATTTCACCCGTTTTCGATTACACAAAATACCTGCTAGATAGTGATGTCACGTCCGACACGGAAGCCCCGAAAAGCCTGTGTCGCGGTAAGGGGGCGTGTCCAGATGAAGCCTGTCTCGAGGCCTGTATCGTCTGTCACAGTACCACGTGACTAAAGACAAACGAAGCCCCCGTTTTCTGAAATCATGCGACTGCCTCACTTTATACACTGTCTGTGCTCGCTACGTGAAATAAGACAGCCACTACCGTAACATACCAGCAGATGTCAGTATTTCCTAAATGAGCTGTTCAATGGGGCTTTGTTGATCAGGCTTTTTGGTGAAGCATTTGGCCAGAAAAGTTTCGACACATTCACGGGGCCTCATCTCACCATCACTACTGGTAGACGTACTTGCACTTACGCTCATGATTTTACTCTCAAACATTCAACTTTAATCATAAAATCTCAAGTTTTTTCTGCACATTTTGAGGTTATTTTTGAGCGCCACATGACATTTTCACCTGTTTTGGAAAGCAATGCCGAGCTAAGAGCTAGCATACAGGAAACGTTGGGGTATGTAGTTTTTTAGAGGGAAAGTTGTAGTTCCTGCTATAATGTGCTCGAGTCCTTTCCCCTTTGTCTCATGTAAAGTTGCTGTCTGCTCACTTTGAATTGTATCTGTCTGTGTGCGCCTGGTTTCCCCCCAAAATAATATCTTTTTACAGACCTCCATTTTCACAAAGTGGATGTCTAAATTTAGGCTGTTTTTGCGCTATGAGGAACTTTTAAATATTTCTGAAACAGTCTAATTTTTCCTCTGATGATCATAAATTACATGTAACAGCAAACAAGACCATCAGTGTAAAGAATGCTATTTTTATATAGTTTTTTCTTAATGCCTTTGTCATGGGTATACGCTCACCCAGGAACAACAGCTGACGTGGTAAAAACACTACCGCTTCTGTCCAAAGGGGGCGCTAGAATGAACACACAATCTGAAAGTTCCTCTGAGCACCTTTTAAAGTTTGCTTTACTCAAAACAACAATTAGTTGGGCTCAAATGTAGACAGTTTTCCTTCAAAAGAGTTTAAGTTTTACACTCAAAACTCAAAAATCTAGTCAAACTGCTTTGAAATTTTAAATGTTCCGACCTTCAAAATGTAGCTAACAGTTTGGAGTCTGGCCCTGTCAACGCTTGTCATTCCCTTTTCTCTTTTTTTTTTTTTTTTTTTGAAGATATATTTTTGGCATTTTTATGCTTTATTGATAGTGTAGAGACAGAGGTGAAATGGGGCAGAGAGGGGAGTGACACGCAGAGAACGACCGAGGGCTGGGATTGAACCCGGGTCCGCTGCTGGCCGAGGCCCATGGGGGGGGGCGCCCTACCAAGTGAGCTAAGGGCGCCCCCTTTCCTTTTCTCTTTTCAATTCAAACTATTTTAGAGTCACATCAGAATATTTAAATTGAGTTTTCTAAGGGAATTTAATCTCCCCAAAATGTTCAATTGTACAGTAAGACGTCCTCTACTTGACGTGGGTGTAATCTTCTTGTCAAAATCCTCCTAACCTGTCAAGTAAAACTTCCCGGTGTGTATTTATCCGTCCGCACACTATTCAGCTGTCTTCAGTTTTTCAAATCGCACTTTTTGCACTTTTTTTTAATGGGAAACCGAACAAAACTGTAGAAATGGCCCGTATCCGTAGGTGAATGCTTTGATTGACGCTTTGGAAAATTTGCCACTTCAAAAAATCTTTTAGAGATTTATTTATTTTTATTTTTTTGGTTTGAGTCAATTTAAGACATGACATATACAGAAGTGTTGAGCTGTCAAAAAGTGTTATTATTTTATTTGTTTTTGGCATTTTTCATGCTTTATTAGACAGTTTTGTAGAGACAGAGATGAAATGTGTAAGAGAGGGGAATAACATGCAGAGAACGACCCGGCCTGGATTCTATTCATCCCCCCCTCTCTCTCTCTCTCTGTCTCTCTCTCTCTCTCTCTCTCTCTCTCTCTCTCTCTCTCTCTCTCTCTCTCTCTCTCCATTTCAACTCTGTTCTGTCTAATAAAGCTTGAAAATGCCAAAAAAAAATATCTTTATTTTATTTTTCATAAAATCACGCTTGAGCCGTTTTGAGTGTATAGATCAAATTTTAAATTTTTTTTTTGGGGGGGGGACCAGGTGCACTGAACTAAATGTATTTTTTATT
>CASHTC010000571.1:17500-27500 GCA_949357725.1 Hyperoplus immaculatus
TTCAGTGTCAATTGAAAAAAACTTAAAGGTGCAGTGTGTAATATGACATCATCAAGAAAGTTCTAGAATGCAACGCTCCCTGGGTAACCCCACCCCTTTAGAATAATAACAGAAGCTACAGTGGCCTTCAAGGACAAGAACAATTCAAATTCTTTAAAACAATGCACCTTTTGACATTCCAACTATGACACTTTCAAGATGGCGGCACTAGGCCTTGGTCCAAAATATGCAGAAATATGGACATATATGAGACCCTTTCTAAGGGAAAAAATAATAATTCTAAAAAAAAAATTCAGCTATTATGCACTAAATGAAATGTACTTATGGACATTATAATTACTTTCTACAAAATCTGCTGGGAAATAAAACCCCAAAATTCTACACACTGCAGCTTTAACTCACTTTATCAAAGATAGTAAAAAAAAAAATACTTTTTTTAGTCCAACACCCAGTCACCTTCAGCTTCCTATGCTGCACGTTAGATCAGTTACATTCAAGACCAATAAATGTGTTTTCATAATTTTGTTTGTCGACAACACATTACGATTAGATGCACACAATAAGTTTCAAAAAGAACGGTGAAGAATTTCCCAATTCTCCTTTCTAAAATAAGGATGGTATAAGACTTTTACACCACGACAGAATAAATGTATGAGATGGTTTTAACATCACTTTTCTCCACCATCCATCCGGGATATTTCTTCGTGGATCTACAGGTCGGGAAAAAATTAAGAGACCACTTCAGATGTTCAGTGTCTCTTGTTTTACTCTTTGTAGGCATATGTTTGAGTAGAATGAACATTTAGATTTTATGACATAAATCACTGACAACATTTCTACCAAATTCACAATAAAATATTGTCATTAAAGAGCATTTTCAATGAGTAATGTAGAGATGAAGATTGAAGAAAAATCCAGACTGGTCTCTTAACTTTTTCCGCGGCTGTATTGTCAACATCGTCCTAACAGGTTGGTCCAGGCTTTTTCAAGTCTGTCCAGTAATTCACCAACTGTTCTGCAGACCCAAGAATGTAGGTGATGATTTTTGAGAATTCACAGCGATCATATTTTGAGTTGTAAGCCTTGAACTGCGAGGGGTCTGGTGGGGACGTCGGTGCCAGTCCCAGTTTTTTCATGCACATTCCAACGTAAGCGTCCTCTATGTTAAATGGTTTGATTGATTGTGAAATCTCTACAAGTTTTTCGGGAAGATCGTTGGAGAACACGTATCCCATGCCCAGAACGTAGGTCGGGTATCTGGGTTCAGGGAACAGCTCCTCGGAAACGTACCACTTAGAGTCCTTGTTTCGCAAGACAGCTGCGTTCCACACGAGCATTCCTGTCAGGTAGTTCAGTTTGGGAATGCCCGGCTTCCGAAGCATCATCACTAAATTGTCAATGTTCAGGAACATGTCCGAGTCAACCTTCATGGCGTATGCTGCTGTCGGGCAGCGTGTGGCCAGCCAGTCCATGATCACCATAGTTTTGATGGTGAGATTGAGATAAGAGTCCATGAAATCGCTCTGGATCAAGTCTCGGTGCTCTAGGTTCTCCTGTCTGAGCTTCTCCTGCACCTGCTCAGCGTCGGGGCCCCCAGCCAGCGCCAGCATGAACAGAGTTAGCACCACCTCGCCCCCAACCCGGCTGTCATTGGCCCAAGTCTGCCGGATCGCGTCCCGAGCTGCCACGTCTTTTGGTGCAACTGGAACCATCAGGACGAGGAAAGGGGTCTTTTGTTTGCATACTTCTGTGTTATCCATAATAAAGTGGTAGTTTCTTGGGTAGGCTTGGTGGTGCAGAATACCTATAGGTGGTACAGTGGGTGGTATTGTTGATGGGACAGTGGGTGGTGTTGTTGGTGGAACTGAAGGGGGTAAGGAAGGGTCTACCGTGGTGTCAAGAATTGTATTTGGTTGAATTGCGTGGTTTGGTGGGCTCAGTTGATTGGTTTGATTTAAAAACCTCTGGTAGTGCTCATGGAGTGAGAAGCTCTCCCAGGACAGAGGGCGGCTGGTCTGAATGTAAACCGTGACGATGAGCACGACACAAAGCAGGAGCAGCAGCTGGAAACAGGAGCCATAGAGAGGTTTCTTCTGACGCAGCTGGTTCTCCACAGGTTTTCTAAGAAGATAATAAATTAAAAGTTAAAACACAATGGGGGACGAAAATAGGAAGGATATCGTCACAGAAAAAGGTAGTGAGTTGGATTTGGATTTGATTCACAGAAGTGGTATTATTATTATTATTATTATTATTATTATTATTATTATTATTATTATTATTATTATTATTATTATTATTATTATTATTATTGTTGTTATTATTATTATTATTATCATCAACAACATCATCATCATCATCATCATTATTATTATTATTATTATTATTATTGTTGTTGTTGTTGTTGTTGTTGTTGTTGTTGTTGTTGTTGTTGTTGTTATTATCATCATCATCATCATCATCATCATCATCATCATTATTATTATTATTATTATTATTATTATCATCATTATTATTATTATTATTATTATTATTATTATTATTATTATTATTATTATTATTATTATTTCTGACATAAATTGGCCATTATAGTCTAGAAGGACCTTAAATGCCCCCTTGAGGCGTGGGTACTGCTGCTCCCCGAATTCTTGATAATGTTTGTGAGCAGGTCAAACTACAATAAATGGCTCCCCACCAGCTCTCACCACATACAAGTTCCACCTACCTAACATAGTATTGCAACTAGGATTTGCTTTGCCATGTCCTGCTAACATGTTAGAGGCTGCAGGTATATTTAAAGGTGCAGTGTGTAATATGACATCATCAATAAAGTTCTACAAAGTTCTAGAATGCAACGCTCCCTGGGTAACCCCAACCCTTTAGAATAATAACAGAAGCTACAGTGGCCTTCAAGGACAAGAACAATTCTAAATTTTAAACAATGCACCTGATGCCATTCCAACTATGACACTTTCAAGATGGCGGCACTAGGCCTTGGTCCAAAATATGCAAAAATATGGACATATATGAGACCCTTTCTAAGGGAAAAAATAATAATTCAAAACATATTTTTCAGCTATTATGCACTAAATTAAATGTACTTATGGATATTATAATTACTTTCTACAAAATCTGCTAGGAAATAAAACCCAAAATTCTACACACTGCAGGTTTAAGCAATAGCACACGAGAGGGAGCGTGTTGTCGCTCTATATCAGCGCTGCTGTGATTCGGTCGTAGGTATGAGGCCGCAGGCCGTGTGCCGAAGAGAAACATATCAGATTACACAGTGCCCTTTTAAAAGGTGCACTGTGTAATATGACATCATCAAGAAAGTTCTACAAAGTTCTAGAATGCAACGCTCCCTGGGCAACCCCAACCCTTTAGAATAATAACAGAAGCTACAGTGGCCTTCAAGGACAAGAACAATTCTAAATTTTAAACAATGCACCTGATGACATTCCAACCAACGTATAAAATGTAATATTAATATTTGTAATTCTCCGCTCAGGAGGATAATTCAGATTATTGGCAGAGGTGATTGTACACCAATGAGGACATATTTATGAATGAGGATAGTGATTTTAGCTGATAAATAACTTAAAATGTTACACAGTGTCCCTTTAAAACTGTGTGAATAATCAAAACTAAAACAAAACTAAATGTGTGCCATAGTCTAGAAATGGTTTCTCTATACTGACCAGGATTTAAGCATTGTGATCCAGTGCCCTCTCTTTATGTGTGTGTGTGTGTGTGTGTGTGTGTGTGTGTGTGTGTGTGTGTGTGTGTGTATACAATATATATATATATATATATATATATATATATATATGTAAGGGTTAATGCCCGACGAGGTGTCCAGGTATCAGGGGTTAATGGACACCGTGGAGGCGAGAACTGTCCGACGCGCAGCGGAGGACAGTTGCCTTCACGAAGTCCATTAACCCCTGATACCTGGACACCTCGAAGGGCATTAACCCGCTTATACCATAGTCACCTACTAATAAAAATAATAATTAGACCACTCAGTTATATTTTCATGCCTTTTTGCGATCAAATTAGATTTTTTTTGAACGAAACTAGATTTGTTTCGAACGAATAACAACTTGTTTCCACAGCAACGCCCGAGACCTCGTATAATAACTGGAATACCCATTGCAAACCCATAAGGTTCTTATGTAATGAAAACGTAGTTCAGTACTCCAGTCAATAGGAACTACCAAGGATACGACCTAGCGACGACAGAATTTGGCTGTAATGGTGCGTTCAAATTGTACTGAGAGTCGGACCAGGGATACGAGCAACGGGAGACTGCGGCAGCTGTTAGCAACAGAGCTACTGTTATGCTAGCAAGAAGATACAAAGTCAAGAAACATTGCGCACGCTGTACAAACAGTAAATGTAATCAGCCAATATGTTTAACAACAGTTCCACCGAGCTAACAATGCATTTCCCCCAAAATAAATAACGCATTTCACGGAGAATATGACTGGCGAACATGTGTATTACGGGCTACAGCCTGAAGTTACGTGAGGCAGTGACTGACAGCAGTAGCCTGTGTCCAGATAGACAGTGCAGCCGGGCTTTGGTGGCTACATGTAAACTCAGTTACAAACCTTTTTCAAATTAAACAGGAGTATTACTCACCTTTTTAACGAGATCACCATTGACGTTTAACCAGAGGACATTAAGTTTAGCCACTTTATTGTACTACTACCGTTACTACAGCTCTTGTGTTACGAGCGTCATCCTGTGGTGTCCAGAGGCTATTGCACGGCAGGATATTTTAGGCTTTATAAATCCCTTATCAACACTGTTTAAACAGCGGCGAGCCGGCGACGCATTTAAGTGGACAGAATGTAAACAGTTCCATCTAGGTGTCCATACATCAGGGGTTAATCCACACCCATGGAATGTTCTCCAGCCAATCAGAATAGAGTATTCACACAGACTATGGTATAAATATATATATATATATATATATATATATATATATATATATATATATATATATATATATATATATATATATATATATATATATATATATATATATATATATATAAATAAGTTAATACATACGTGTGTGTTCGTGCTCCTGTCAGCTCCACCCCTATCTATTTGAGACACTTAAAGCGGCTACGAGTAACATTTAAATATCTTTTAAACAGCCTCATGTTTCCTCTCATAATCATAAATTACCTCTAACAGCAAACGAGACCATCAGTGCAAAGAAAGACGTTTTTAAATAGTTTTTATTACTGCTTTTGGTCTGGTCACACACCCAGTCCGATTTTCAGTTCGCTCGTGCAAGCTCTATGGTCACATATCCGTATTGGTCGCAGATTTCAGTGTGGCGCAGCAACGTGAATTGAGAAGCCTATCACTCCAGGTGAGGGAAGGGGAGCGGGAGCCTTGTTTGAGACAGTTATTTGTCGTCATAATGACTGATAACGGGGCTGAACCATCAAAGAAAAAAAAGAAAATGCAATGAAGAAAAGCTAAAAGGGAGAGTGATATAGGCTACGGGGGACGAGGGCGTTGCCAAGCAACGTGTATACAATTTCACGAGAGCGAAACTAGACTGCAGTGTTTACTCCTAAATGAATGAGCGGTTGGTTTGCTTTGCTTCACCATCATCAGATAACCATTATCTGAAATAGTCATTATTTACAACAACATAAACACATTACCTCATCGTGATCCATACTAACTGCCGTCTCTCGTTCATTCGCTTTCTGTGAGGAGTCGGACACGTAATCTTTCAGCTCCGTGAGAGAGAGTAGTTAGGTGACACTGCTGCATCAACTCATTGCAATCAGGTGCGTGTGGCAGTGACTGGCATTAGTTGATGCAGTGTCAAAACCACTCTCACGGAGCCGAAAAGAGTCCTCACACTTTCAACACAGGGACATGCACTATATTGCTCCCTTCTCAGTTCACACTCACACGCCTGGCATGAGCTAGAAAACAGCTTTGCGACAGCGGGCGTCGTAAAAATACTACCGCTTTTGTCCAAAGGGGACGCCAACGTGCTATGTTACTCGTAGTGGCTTTAATAACTCTGGATTTAAACCGTATGACTTTGGTTTATGTTCCATACTGATAGGAGAAAACATCTCTCTAACAAAAGTGTCTTTACGTCCCTCATCCTTTCACTCCTCCAGTCTTCTACAGAACAAACTGTCCCATGGAGCTACAACAGCTCTGCTCTGTGGATTTCTGAAGGAACAGCAAAACTCTTTTCTTTAAAATGTCACTGTTGAGTGCAAATTATTACTTTACTAAGAGTGGGAGAGAGAGAGGGAGAGAGAGAGAGAGAGAGAGAGAGAGAGAGGGAGAGAGAGGGAGAGAGAGGGAGAGAGAGGGAGAGAGAGAGAGAGGGAGGGACAGGGAGAGAGAGAGAGAGAGAGAGGGAGAAAGAGAGGGAGAGAGAGGGAGAGAGAGAGAGAGGGAGGGAGAGAGAGGGAGAGAGAGAGACATAGATAGAGACAGGGAGAGAGAGAGAGAGAGAGGGAGAGAGAGAGACATAGATAGAGACAGGGAGAGAGAGGGAGAGAGAGGGAGAGAGAGAGAGAGAGAAAGAGAGGGAGAGAGAGGGAGAGAGAGAGAGGGAGGGAGAGAGAGAGGGAGCTAACTTTACACAAACGGACTGATTGTGAGCAGCTGAGAAAAAAAAAATAAAAAAAAGTGCGTCGCTAACTTCACTCAAGAGGAAGAGTTTGTCAGTCTGAATGATCACAGAACAGCAGAAAACAGAGAGCCGAAAAAAACTCTTACTGCAAATAAGGAGAGTGGAATGCTGCCAGCATGGAAATGACTTATTTATCTTGGCGATCGTTCTCGCAGTGCGTAACGTGACATTATAAAACAATTAAACTTTGAACTCGGATTTAAACACTATACCATTTAGCCTAGTTGATAATCCTACACTTAAGAATCTGATTTAAGTCTGACATTGTCCCCTAATGAATAACATAGCCTATGTGGAAAATCACTTTAGTTTTGGGCCACTGTCCACATCGAAATTTATTAAAAAAAAATTGATTTAGGCTAATAGCCCTTTATTTGCATCTTATAAATACCATTAAAATAAATAGCCTAGATACAAAACCTGTAGTCTGCATTTTCCGGACAAATATGAATCTACTGTGAGAAGCTTAACTTGCGAGTCTGCAGCGATGTCCGAACTGTGACTGCTGTCACCTGTCACGTCCCAACTGTAATCGCTACTGATGAAAAGAAAGAAGCCTACAGTGAAATAATGTTGCAACCTGTGATTTTATAGAACGCTTCATTAAGAGCCAGTGTGTGTGTAGATCGCCAGGTAAAATCATTTGAGGTGAGAGCATATATATATATATATATATATATATATATATATATATATATATATATATATATATATATATATATATATATATATATATATATATATATATATATATATATATATAGGAAAGGAAAGGAAAGGAAAGGGAGTTAATTAGGCCTTACCTTTCCAGCCCATTTCCACCTGAGCCCGTCTCTGTCTCCCCCATGAGTGCTGCACCTTGTGTCCTGAGCTCCCTGATACCTTTGTGACACGGTTATTACTGACGAATCATAACTTCCTACAAGAAAGACGTCAACCTCAGATTTGTCCCTAGACTTAGCGAGCGGTGCGAGGAGAGGATAGTAAAGTAGTGTCCATGCGACGGAGGTATATTGTATCTTAAGTCCTTTGTCACCTTAGAGCTTGTAAAGCATCATTGTGTCACCAGAAACCCGTATGGTGGCTTTGGGTGTGTCACCAGAAACCGCTATGGTGGCTGAGCTCTGCCAAGACAAGTGACAACTTGACAGATAAAGCTTAGATCACATTACAGTTGTTCTCAGTGGCTTTGGTGCTTTTCTCACATCACTATTAACATTTGCACAGCAGTTAGTGCCTTTCTCAAAACAATTAGTGCAAACTGCAAAACCTAGTGGATAACCTGCAACAGGACGTCACTTGCTCAAAATGGATAGTCTGTTCCTCAAAAGCAAGTATTCATGTCAATGAAACTGCCAGTGTCATCAAAATGAGAAGTCTTGACACCATCGTTTATGAACAAGACAGTCAAATGGCTTTGTCATGTTTTCATTATGACAGTTTATTCTCTCAGTGTTTTCCAATGCAAAAAAAGGTCAGAACTCAGTGACACTACCTGAAAATGCTCAAGACAGCACTATACACTACTTGAACAGCCATTTGAAAACTACAGTAAAGTTACACATTGCTGTAGTTAGGGGAGTAAGTGAGTACAAGACACTGAATACGTATGTTTCACATTTTTACTGTATATGCTCTTTGCAATTCTACAGCATTGTGCAAAAGAAAAATACACTTCAGTCACTTATTTAGAACAAACATAAAAAAACACCCTTTTGGTAGAGCTGTGCACAAATGTGAACAATATAACAGGACATATTGTAACTGAACATATATAGGTAAATCATTCTGGCACATCCAGACGTTCCTGTCTGTCTGGCCACATATTTTCATCTACATCACAACGGATATTATCCCTTGCAATGCAGCGAGGAAAGTATCTATGATAAAGAAAAGGTATAACATTTGCTTGACAGAATTTGATAACTAGTTCAACAATTTTGTATGTAATGACTCAAACAATGAAATGAAGACTATTAGTTTTATTGGGAACGACTATTCAGCATCCATAAGTATAGTTCATTTTGACTGACATGACATAAGCAAATGACAATGTTATAAAACAGCAGAGAATTGTATGAAAGCAACTGATACATGTCCAAAACCATTTGCAATGTGTTCAGAGGAAGGAGAAATTGCTCCTATGATGTGCTCAAATGACTAAATGTTGCGGAGGTTGAACTAATAGTTCTGAGAATTTTCATTCTGATCTGAGAAAAGCACCAAAGCAACTGAGAAAAACTGTAAATGTGAACACTTAAATTGTCATGTCCCTCACCTAATGTTATGTCTTTCACCTGTCTTGTCCTGCATCACGTAAATAAAGAAAAGTTAAAAATGTGTTTTGGTTCGAAGGGAGTTAATTAGGCCTTACCTTAAAGTTAACTAAGCTGAATGAGAGAGAGCAATGTATATATATATATATATATATATATAAGGAAAGGAAAGGAAAGGGAGTTAATTAGGCCTTACCTTTCCAGCCCATTTCCACCTGAGCCCGTCTCTGTCTCCCCCATGAGTGCTGCACCTTGTGTCCTGAGCTCCCTGATACCTTTGTTTTCTTTGCTTTAACCACAACTTTCTTTCATCAAGTATGACACGGTTATTACTGACGAATCATAACTTCCTACAAAAAAGATGTCAACCTCAGATTCGTCCCTAGATTTAGCGAGCGGTGCGAGGCGAGGATAGAAGAGTAGTGTCCATGCGACGGAGGTATATTGTGTCATAAATCCTTTGTCACCTTAGAGCTTGTAAAGCATCTTTGGGTGTGTCACCAGGAACCCGTGTGGTGGCAAAGCTCTGCCAAGACAAGTGACAACTTGACAGATACAGATTATCTCACATTGAAAGCGTCCTCCTTCCCTTTGGCGTCGAGGCAAAGAGAAGAACATTTTTAGGAGGAGTTTTTTTCACAGTATTGTATCTTTAGTTCGTTTTTTTGTTTTGTTTTTGGCCTTGTGACTTAAAACTCACATGATCAAACCGGTCTGTGTCAAACTCAAGGCCCGCGGGACAAATCCGGCCCATTTCAACTGCTGATCCGGCCAGCGACTCAATTGGGCAATTCCATTAAATTCGGCCCGCCAATCAAAAAAAATAAATATATATATATATATATATAGGGGGTAACGGGGTAATGTGAGACCCTTTTTACATTTGCTCTCCACTTGGCGAGCTAAAATGATTTATCAGTCAAATGTACACATTTCCCGTTAATTCAGGATGTTTCCTAGAAAAGGGCATTAGCAGAATTTATTCAGGACGAACGGCAGTGGAAATATGATTGTTTCAAAAAAAGTAGTC
>CASHTC010000572.1:10000-20000 GCA_949357725.1 Hyperoplus immaculatus
ATTAACAGTAAACAGTATAGAGTGTATTTGCTCACTATATTGCTATAATAATCTTTATTAACAGTAAACAGTATAGAGTGTATTTGCTCACTATATTGCTATAATAATCTTTATTAACAGTAAACAGTATAGAGTGTATTTGCTCACTATATTGCTATAATAATCTTTATTAACAGTAAACAGTATAGAGTGTATTTGCTCACTATATTGCTATAATAATCTTTATTAACAGTAAACAGTATAGAGTGTATTTGCTCACTATATTGCTATAATAATCTTTATTAACAGTAAACAGTATAGAGTGTATTTGCTCACTATATTGCTATAATAATCTTTATTAACAGTAAACAGTATAGAGTGTATTTGCTCACTATATTGCTATAATAATCTTTATTAACAGTAAACAGTATAGAGTGTATTTGCTCACTATATTGCTATAATAATCTTTATTAACAGTAAACAGTATAGAGTGTATTTGCTCACTATATTGCTATAATAATCTTTATTAACAGTAAACAGTATAGAGTGTATTTGCTCACTATATTGCTATAATAATCTTTATTAACAGTAAACAGTATAGAGTGTATTTGCTCACTATATTGCTATAATAATCTTTATTAACAGTAAACAGTATAGAGTGTATTTGCTCACTATATTGCTATAATAATCTTTATTAACAGTAAACAGTATAGAGTGTATTTGCTCACTATATTGCTATAATAATCTTTATTAACAGTAAACAGTATAGAGTGTATTTGCTCACTATATTGCTATAATAATCTTTATTAACAGTAAACAGTATAGAGTGTATTTGCTCACTATATTGCTATAATAATCTGTATTAACAGTAAACAGTATAGAGTGTATTTGCTCACTATATTGCTATAATAATCTGTATTAACAGTAAACAGTATAGAGTGTATTTGCTCACTATATTGCTATAATAATCTGTATTAACAGTAAACAGTATAGAGTGTATTTGCTCACTATATTGCTATAATAATCTGTATTAACAGTAAACAGTATAGAGTGTATTTGCTCACTATATTGCTATAATAATCTGTATTAACAGTAAACAGTATAGAGTGTATTTGCTCACTATATTGCTATAATAATCTTTATTAACAGTAAACAGTATAGAGTGTATTTGCTCACTATATTGCTATAATAATCTTTATTAACAGTAAACAGTATAGAGTGTATTTGCTCACTATATTGCTATAATAATCTTTATTAACAGTAAACAGTATAGAGTGTATTTGCTCACTATATTGCTATAATAATCTGTATTAACAGTAAACAGTATAGAGTGTATTTGCTCACTATATTGCTATAATAATCTGTATTAACAGTAAACAGTATAGAGTGTATTTGCTCACTATATTGCTATAATAATCTGTATTAACAGTAAACAGTATAGAGTGTATTTGCTCACTATATTGCTATAATAATCTGTATTAACAGTAAACAGTATAGAGTGTATTTGCTCACTATATTGCTATAATAATCTGTATTAACAGTAAACAGTATAGAGTGTATTTGCTCACTATATTGCTATAATAATCTTTATTAACAGTAAACAGTATAGAGTGTATTTGCTCACTATATTGCTATAATAATCTTTATTAACAGTAAACAGTATAGAGTGTATTTGCTCACTATATTGCTATAATAATCTTTATTAACAGTAAACAGTATAGAGTGTATTTGCTCACTATATTGCTATAATAATCTTTATTAACAGTAAACAGTATAGAGTGTATTTGCTCACTATATTGCTATAATAATCTTTATTAACAGTAAACAGTATAGAGTGTATTTGCTCACTATATTGCTATAATAATCTTTATTAACAGTAAACAGTATAGAGTGTATTTGCTCACTATATTGCTATAATAATCTTTATTAACAGTAAACAGTATAGAGTGTATTTGCTCACTATATTGCTATAATAATCTGTATTAACAGTAAACAGTATAGAGTGTATTTGCTCACTATATTGCTATAATAATCTTTATTAACAGTAAACAGTATAGAGTGTATTTGCTCACTATATTGCTATAATAATCTTTATTAACAGTAAACAGTATAGAGTGTATTTGCTCACTATATTGCTATAATAATCTTTATTAACAGTAAACAGTATAGAGTGTATTTGCTCACTATATTGCTATAATAATCTTTATTAACAGTAAACAGTATAGAGTGTATTTGCTCACTATATTGCTATAATAATCTTTATTAACAGTAAACAGTATAGAGTGTATTTGCTCACTATATTGCTATAATAATCTTTATTAACAGTAAACAGTATAGAGTGTATTTGCTCACTATATTGCTATAATAATCTTTATTAACAGTAAACAGTATAGAGTGTATTTGCTCACTATATTGCTATAATAATCTTTATTAACAGTAAACAGTATAGAGTGTATTTGCTCACTATATTGCTATAATAATCTTTATTAACAGTAAACAGTATAGAGTGTATTTGCTCACTATATTGCTATAATAATCTTTATTAACAGTAAACAGTATAGAGTGTATTTGCTCACTATATTGCTATAATAATCTTTATTAACAGTAAACAGTATAGAGTGTATTTGCTCACTATATTGCTATAATAATCTTTATTAACAGTAAACAGTATAGAGTGTATTTGCTCACTATATTGCTATAATAATCTGTATTAACAGTAAACAGTATAGAGTGTATTTGCTCACTATATTGCTATAATAATCTGTATTAACAGTAAACAGTATAGAGTGTATTTGCTCACTATATTGCTATAATAATCTGTATTAACAGTAAACAGTATAGAGTGTATTTGCTCACTATATTGCTATAATAATCTGTATTAACAGTAAACAGTATAGAGTGTATTTGCTCACTATATTGCTATAATAATCTGTATTAACAGTAAACAGTATAGAGTGTATTTGCTCACTATATTGCTATAATAATCTGTATTAACAGTAAACAGTATAGAGTGTATTTGCTCACTATATTGCTATAATAATCTTTATTAACAGTAAACAGTATAGAGTGTATTTGCTCACTATATTGCTATAATAATCTTTATTAACAGTAAACAGTATAGAGTGTATTTGCTCACTATATTGCTATAATAATCTTTATTAACAGTAAACAGTATAGAGTGTATTTGCTCACTATATTGCTATAATAATCTGTATTAACAGTAAACAGTATAGAGTGTATTTGCTCACTATATTGCTATAATAATCTGTATTAACAGTAAACAGTATAGAGTGTATTTGCTCACTATGTGCTATAATAATCTTTATTAACAGTAAACAGTATAGAGTGTATTTGCTCACTATGTTGCTATAATAATCTGTATTAACAGTAAACAGTATAGAGTGTATTTGCTCACTATATTGCTATAATAATCTTTATTAACAGTAAACAGTATAGAGTGTATTTGCTCACTATATTGCTATAATAATCTTTATTAACAGTAAACAGTATAGAGTGTATTTGCTCACTATATTGCTATAATAATCTTTATTAACAGTAAACAGTATAGAGTGTATTTGCTCACTATGTTGCTATAATAATCTTTATTAACAGTAAACAGTATAGAGTGTATTTGCTCACTATATTGCTATAATAATCTTTATTAACAGTAAACAGTATAGAGTGTATTTGCTCACTATATTGCTATAATAATCTTTATTAACAGTAAACAGTATAGAGTGTATTTGCTCACTATATTGCTATAATAATCTTTATTAACAGTAAACAGTATAGAGTGTATTTGCTCACTATATTGCTATAATAATCTTTATTAACAGTAAACAGTATAGAGTGTATTTGCTCACTATATTGCTATAATAATCTTATTAACAGTAAACAGTATAGAGTGTATTTGCTCACTATATTGCTATAATAATCTGTATTAACAGTAAACAGTATAGAGTGTATTTGCTCACTATATTGCTATAATAATCTTTATTAACAGTAAACAGTATAGAGTGTATTTGCTCACTATGTTGCTATAATAATCTGTATTAACAGTAAACAGTATAGAGTGTATTTGCTCACTATATTGCTATAATAATCTTTATTAACAGTAAACAGTATAGAGTGTATTTGCTCACTATATTGCTATAATAATCTTTATTAACAGTAAACAGTATAGAGTGTATTTGCTCACTATATTGCTATAATAATCTTTATTAACAGTAAACAGTATAGAGTGTATTTGCTCACTATATTGCTATAATAATCTTTATTAACAGTAAACAGTATAGAGTGTATTTGCTCACTATATTGCTATAATAATCTGTATTAACAGTAAACAGTATAGAGTGTATTTGCTCACTGATATTGCTATAATAATCTTTATTAACAGTAAACAGTATAGAGTGTATTTGCTCACTATATTGCTATAATAATCTTTATTAACAGTAAACAGTATAGAGTGTATTTGCTCACTATATTGCTATAATAATCTTTATTAACAGTAAACAGTATAGAGTGTATTTGCTCACTATATTGCTATAATAATCTTTATTAACAGTAAACAGTATAGAGTGTATTTGCTCACTATATTGCTATAATAATCTTTATTAACAGTAAACAGTATAGAGTGTATTTGCTCACTATATTGCTATAATAATCTTTATTAACAGTAAACAGTATAGAGTGTATTTGCTCACTATATTGCTATAATAATCTTTATTAACAGTAAACAGTATAGAGTGTATTTGCTCACTATATTGCTATAATAATCTTTATTAACAGTAAACAGTATAGAGTGTATTTGCTCACTATATTGCTATAATAATCTTTATTAACAGTAAACAGTATAGAGTGTATTTGCTCACTATATTGCTATAATAATCTGTATTAACAGTAAACAGTATAGAGTGTATTTGCTCACTATATTGCTATAATAATCTTTATTAACAGTAAACAGTATAGAGTGTATTTGCTCACTATATTGCTATAATAATCTTTATTAACAGTAAACAGTATAGAGTGTATTTGCTCACTATATTGCTATAATAATCTTTATTAACAGAAACAGTATAGAGTGTATTTGCTCACTATATTGCTATAATAATCTTTATTAACAGTAAACAGTATAGAGTGTATTTGCTCACTATATTGCTATAATAATCTTTATTAACAGTAAACAGTATAGAGTGTATTTGCTCACTATATTGCTATAATAATCTTTATTAACAGTAAACAGTATAGAGTGTATTTGCTCACTATATTGCTATAATAATCTTTATTAACAGTAAACAGTATAGAGTGTATTTGCTCACTATATTGCTATAATAATCTTTATTAACAGTAAACAGTATAGAGTGTATTTGCTCACTATATTGCTATAATAATCTTTATTAACAGTAAACAGTATAGAGTGTATTTGCTCACTATATTGCTATAATAATCTTTATTAACAGTAAACAGTATAGAGTGTATTTGCTCACTATATTGCTATAATAATCTTTATTAACAGTAAACAGTATAGAGTGTATTTGCTCACTATATTGCTATAATAATCTTTATTAACAGTAAACAGTATAGAGTGTATTTGCTCACTATATTGCTATAATAATCTTTATTAACAGTAAACAGTATAGAGTGTATTTGCTCACTATATTGCTATAATAATCTGTATTAACAGTAAACAGTATAGAGTGTATTTGCTCACTATATTGCTATAATAATCTTTATTAACAGTAAACAGTATAGAGTGTATTTGCTCACTATATTGCTATAATAATCTTTATTAACAGTAAACAGTATAGAGTGTATTTGCTCACTATATTGCTATAATAATCTTTATTAACAGTAAACAGTATAGAGTGTATTTGCTCACTATATTGCTATAATAATCTTTATTAACAGTAAACAGTATAGAGTGTATTTGCTCACTATATTGCTATAATAATCTGTATTAACAGTAAACAGTATAGAGTGTATTGCTCACTATATTGCTATAATAATCTTTATTAACAGTAAGACAGTATAGAGTGTATTTGCTCACTATATTGCTATAATAATCTTTATTAACAGTAAACAGTATAGAGTGTATTTGCTCACTATAATTGCTATAATAATCTTTATTAACAGTAAACAGTATAGAGTGTATTTGCTCACTATATTGCTATAATAATCTTTATTAACAGTAAACAGTATAGAGTGTATTTGCTCACTATATTGCTATAATAATCTTTATTAACAGTAAACAGTATAGAGTGTATTTGCTCACTATATTGCTATAATAATCTTTATTAACAGTAAACAGTATAGAGTGTATTTGCTCACTATATGCTATAATAATCTTTATTAACAGTAAACAGTATAGAGTGTATTTGCTCACTATATGCTATAATAATCTTTATTAACAGTAAACAGTATAGAGTGTATTTGCTCACTATATTGCTATAATAATCTTTATTAAGGACTCAGATGGTCCACTCACATCCAACACACACACACATAGAACACATTAAAATACATTACTCAATAACACACTGTACTGAAATAGGTGCAAGCTATCATGCCAATGCTTGAAGCCTGGATGTGAACCTATAGCCCGTCATGTTGGTTAAGGCTATCATGCCAATGCTTTGGAAGCCGGATGTGAACCTATAGCCCGTCATTAGGGTTGGTTAAGGCTATCATGCCAATGCTTTGGAAGCCTGGATGTGAACCTATAGCCCGTCATGTTGGTTAAGGCTATCATGCCAATGCTTTGGAAGCCTGGATGTGAACCTATAGCCCGTCATAGGGTTGGTTAAGGCTATCATGCCAATGCTTTGAAGCCTGGATGTGAACCTATAGCCCGTCATGTTGGTTAAGGCTATCATGCCAATGCTTTGGAAGCCTGGATGTGAACCTATAGCCCGTCATAGGGTTGGTTAAGGCTATCATGCTAATGCTTTGGAAGCCTGGATGTGAACCTATAGCCCGTCATAGGGTTGGTTAAGGCTATCATGCCAATGCTTTGAAGCCTGGATGTGAACAGAGTAAGGGATCCCTCTCCCAGGACGGACATACTGCAATAGATGTCATAAGTAGAGAAAACTCACATTTAAACCCTTGTTAGTGTTCTGATAATGCACTGATAAGTCTTTTGATTCAAGCTAACCTTAACACATGAATGTGTTTGCGTCTCAGGGAACTGATTGAGATGTTGGCACTTTCAAGGAGCCAGAAAATGCCCCAGACTGGAGAAGATACACAGGTAATAAGCAGACAGACAGACAGACAGACAGACTCACTCACTCACTCACTCACTCACTCACTCACTCACTCACTCACTCACTCACTCACTCGCTGTCTCTGTGTTTGTAACTCTCTCTCCCTGTGTGTGTGTTTCTTTGAATATGTGTCTGTCTGTCTCTCTTTTCTCTCCCCCCGTCTGCCTGTCTCTCTGTCTGTCTCTCTCTTTCTCCCCCCCTGTCTGCCTGCCTGTCTCTCTCTCCCCCCCCTGCCTGTCTCTCTCTCCCCCTGCCTGTCTCTTTCCCCCTTGCCTGTCTCTCTCTCTCCCCTGCCTGTCTCTCTCTCCCCCTGCCTGTCTCCTCTCTCCCCCCCTGCCTGTCTCTCTCCCCCTGCCTGTCTCTCTCTCCCCCTGCCTGTCTCTCTTTCCCCCTGCCTGTCTCCCTCTCCCCCATCTGCCTGTCTCCCTCTCCCCCTGCCTGTCTCTCTCTCCCCCCTGTCTCTCTCTCAGATATTAGAGTTATTGGTCCAGAGGGATCAGGATTTCCAGAGCTTGATGTCCACCGCTCTGCTACAGGGGAAAGTTCACGATGAAATGATCGTTCTGGAGAAAGAGTTGGAGAAGAGAGACAGCGACATACAGCAGCTGCAGAAAACAACTGAAAGAGGCTGAACATGTACTGGTGGGTTACAGACAGAGAAGACAGACAGAGAAGAGAGACAGACAGACAGACAGACAGACAGAGAAAAGAGACAGACAGACAGACAGAGAAGAGAGAGACAGACAGACAGAGAAAAGAGACAGACAGACAGACGGACAGACAGAGAAGAGAGACAGCGACATACAGCAGCTGCAGAAACAACTCAAATAGGCTGAACACATTCTGGTGGGTTTACTAATACTGGGGCAAGAAAACTACATTTAAAGCTGCACTATGTAACTCTGTGTGTGTCAGAGAAGTGAAACATTTTCTAAGGTATATTCTCATAACTGAATAAACAAACTTTCCCTCACAGGAAAATGTGATCCCTGGAACACTGTTTGAAGTTAGAAAGCTTCCTGAAAAGTTACTGTTTCACTGTTGTTGTTACAGCAGCAGGGCCCACAGTTTGGTTTTACCAACATATTCTAGTCTTACGTTTGGTTCCAGGTTCCTCAAACTAAATTGTCTCTTTCTTCTTCTATGTTCTCAGGCCACTGCTGTGTACCAGGCAAAGAGAAACTGAAATCCATCGACAAAGCCAAAAAAGGTTTGAACCAATCTCTCTCTCTCTCTCTCTCTCTCTCTCTCTCTCTCTCCTCTCTCTCTCTCTCTCTCTCTCTCTCTCCTCTCTCTCTCCTCTCTCTCCTCTCTCTCCTCTCTCTCTCTCTCTCTCCTCTCCTCTCTCTCTCTCCTCTCTCTCTCCTGTGTGTGTCTCTCCATCCCTCTCTCTCGGACGGTTTACAAAATAAAAGCGTTAAGTAATTTGTTATGATTCATTTTTAACTATCAGAAAATACTGAGTGACTTTTTTGTGTGTCTGTCTGTGTGTGTCTCTCTGTATCCTTTTGTGTGTCTCTCTGTATCCATTGTGTGTGTGTGTCGCTCTCATCTCCATCCCTCCCTCTCTCTGTCTCTCTCTCTCCATCCCCCCTCTCTCTCTCTACATGTTCCCCCCCGCTCTTGTTAATATTCTTGTTATTTTTCATCTTCTTTTCTTCAGGAAGTATGTGTCTGTCTGTCTGTCTGTCTCCCTGTCTATCTCTCTGTCTGCCTGTCTGTCTGTCTGCCTGTCTATCTGCCTGTCTATCTCTCTGTCTGCCTGTCTGTTAATCTCCTGTTTCGTCTTCTTTTCTTCAGGAAGTATTTCCTCGGAGGAGATCATAAAGTACGCCTCACCGGATCAGCGCCAGCAACGCCGTGTGTGCGCCGCTCAACTGGGTCCCCGGTAGGAACCAAAAGCACTGGAACTGTTTTGGTTTAATAATCATGTCAAAAACAGTGACATGTAGCATCTTTAAATTGACTCTGTCTTAATTAAAGCTGCAGTGTGTAGAATTCTGGGTTTTATTTCCTAGCAGATTTTGTAGAAAGTAATTATAATATCCATAAGTAGGCTACATTTAATTTGGTGCATAATAGCTGAAAAAAAAGTTTGAATTATTTATTTTCCCCTTAGAAAGGGTCTCATATATGTCCATATTTCTGCATATTTTGGACCAAGGCCTAGTGCCGCCATCTTGAAAGTGTCATAGTTGGAATGTCATCAGGTGCATTGTTTAAAATGTAGAATTGTTCTTGTCCTTGAAGGCCACTGTAGCTTCTGTTATTATTCTAAAGGGGTGGGTTACCCAGGAGCGTTGCATTCTAGAACTTTCTTGATGATGTCATACTACACACTGCACCTTTAAATGGTTAGCATTGTATTCATCCACATTAATTATACACTACAAATGTCAAGAAATTTAAAAATTCTTGGAAAAAAATTAATTTAGTAAAAGAAAATAATTGAATAAAATCTTGAAGAAAAATATTGGAAAAAGGAAATTTCTTACTTTTTGGAAAACAATTAATACTGAATACAAAGGGTCTCCACTGCTATTGTAAACTGCTGTGTGTTAAAGCCTACTTCACCTGTGGGAATATGAAGGTGTATTGAACTCTGAGATCCTATGTAGTATAAATGTGCGAAAAGTTTAGAAATCGGTTCATCCTAGCCTGAGAAAAGGCAGAAAGAGTGTTTTTATGGTCTCACTGTCTAACCCTACATTTTACTAGTGTGACATCACACATGGTAAAATGTAGGGTTAGGATTA
>CASHTC010000572.1:27143-29643 GCA_949357725.1 Hyperoplus immaculatus
AGTTAAGTATGCAAGGGCACATATTTAGTGTGCAAGGGCACATATTTAGTATGCAAGGGCACGAGTTAAGTATTCAAGGGCACATGTTTAGTATGCAAGGGCACGAGTTAAGGGCACATATTTAGTATGTAAGGGCACGAGTTAAGTATGCAAGGGCACATATTTAGTATGCAAGGGCACGAGTTAAGTATGCAAGGGCACATATTTAGTATGCAAGGGCACGAGTTAAGGGCACATATTTAGTATGCAAGGTCACGAGTTAAGTATGCAAGGGCACATATTTAGTATGCAAGGAAACGAGTTAAGGGCACATATTTAGTATGTAAGGGCACAAGTTAAGTATGCAAGGGCACATATTTAGTATGCAAGGGCATGAGTTAAGGGCACATATTTAGTATGCAAGAACACTAGTTAAGTATGTGTGACCTCTGTGGTCGGTCTCTCGCACAATAACGTCTTGGAACCCAGGTTTTGGCAACAGCAGTCTTTAATGGCTCTGCATCTGCATATTTTATAGAAAACAACAGCGGAGAGAGTCATCAACGTGGGCACGGACAAGAGTGTGTTCACTCATGGAATTCTCTCAATGGCTTTTTAACTATTACTGTGTGATCGTATAGTGGTATTTGGTTCACATAAATAAAATAAATAAAGCATAACAGAAGTCTCACTCTTCTTCTAAACAATAAAGAAATGTCCTATATAATAACAAAAATACATTCTTAATTTCACAGAGCTCACATAAGTGCATTAACCTGCTATAACCATATGTTTAGTAACCTCTTAACATGTATTACAAAGTGACAATAAAACACTAATAAAACAAACCAGCAGACAATATTGTAGCTGCACAATATTAAAACACCTTGCAAAAGTAACACATAGCTACTGTACATACCTGCATATTTTATAGAAAACAACAGCGGAGAGAGTCATCAACGTGGGCACGGACAAAAGTGTGTTCACTGTAAAGACGGCACATAACGTGAGCTAGCTTAAAACAGGAATTTTCCCGACCAATAAAACATACAAAAGGCGACTTGAAAACAAGCAAAAACATGGCGAAACGTATCTTTAACATATATATTTTCCTACTTTACATAAACAGCTCAACTTCTAACTACAGTTCATATAGTTAATTATTAAATATGCGCACAGACTCAACACACGTATTACCTCATGGAATTCTCTCAATGGCTTGGGAGAATCCCCAGAATTCATGATCTTTTGGGGATGGGGGGCACATTAGCTGGGAGGGTCTGGGGGGTCTGAGTGTTTAGCCGGGGGGTCTGGGGTTCCTGAGAGTTTAGCTGGGGGGTCTGGGGGGTCTGGGAGTCCTGAGTGTTTAGCCGGGGGGTCTGGGAGGTCTGGGGGGTCTGGGAGTCCTGAGTGTTTAGCCGGGGGTCCTGAGTGTTTAGCCGGGGGGTCTGGGAGGTCTGGGGGGTCTGGGAGTCCTGAGTGTTTAGCCGGGGGTCCTGAGTGTTTAGCCGGGGGATCTGGGGGGTCTGGGAGTCCTGAGGGTTTAGCTGGGGGGTCTGGGAGGTCTGGGGGGTCTGGGAGTCCTGAGTGTTTAGCCGGGGGTCCTGAGTGTTTAGCCGGGGTGTCTGGGGGGTCTGGGGGGTCTGGGAGTCCTGAGTGTTTAGCCGGGGGATCTGGGGGGTCTGGGAGTCCTGAGTGTTTAGCCGGGGGTCCTGAGTGTTTAGCCGGGGGTCCTGAGGGTTTAGCTGGGGGGTCTGGGAGGTCTGGGGGGTCTGGGAGTCCTGAGTGTTTAGCCGGGGGTCCTGAGTGTTTAGCCGGGAGTCCTGAGTGTTTAGCCGGGGTGTCTGGGGGGTCTGGGGGGTCTGGGAGTCCTGAGTGTTTAGCCGGGGGTCCTGAGTGTTTAGCCGGGAGTCCTGAGTGTTTAGCCGGGGTGTCTGGGGGGTCTGGGGGGTCTGGGAGTCCTGAGTGTTTAGCCGGGGGTCCTGAGTGTTTAGCCGGGGTGTCTGGGGGGTCTGGGGGGTCTGGGAGTCCTGAGTGTTTAGCCGGGGGTCCTGAGTGTTTAGCCGGGGGATCTGGGGGGTCTGGGAGTCCTGAGGGTTTAGCTGGGGGGTCTGGGTGTTTAGCTGGGGGGTCTGGGTGTTTAGCTGGGGGGTCCTGAGAGTTTAGCTGGGGGGTCCTGAGAGTTTAGCTGAGGGGTCTGGGGGGTCTGAGTGTCAAACACCTAGATTCCTGCATCCTTGTACATTTTTTACTTCCATTTATGTTGGAAATGTGTTTGTTCTGATGTGTTTCTGCCTGAGCAGCGGGACTAACTATCAGGACCCCCAGACCCCCCAGCTAAACTCCCAGACTAACTATCAGGACCCCCAGACCCCCCAGCTAAACTATCAGGACCCCCAGACCCCCCAGCTAAACTATCAGGACCCCCAGACCCCCCAGCTAAACACCCAGACTAACTATCAGGACCCCCAGACCCCCCAGCTAAACTATCAGGACCCCCAGACCCCCCAGCTAAACTATC
>CASHTC010000572.1:37143-39643 GCA_949357725.1 Hyperoplus immaculatus
CAAACAGAGACGGGCCGGGCAGGAAAAGTTGTTGTGTGATAGGCTGTGTGTCCCCTTAAATGACTGACTACTTACTGAGCCTAAAAACTGTCTGAAAAAAGCTGAAAATAAGTGATTTAAATATGTGAAATAAAGGTTTTGTTATTAAGACAAATGTATTTAATTTAATATGAAATAATGGAAACGTTTTAAAGGAACGGCACGCCCGTAGAACAGCTTAAAGCTCCGACGGATATGTATTAAAAAACATCTCCTTTTTGGACGTATCACTATTCCTGACTTTGTTTCGCGATGTAGGGCAAGGCAAGTTTATAAAGCACCATAACGCTTAACAGGGCGTTAAAAACAACACGATTTGTATTTAGATGTGTATGGGACTTTGAGTCTCATGGGACGGGCGGGAAGGAAAGTTATTTACGGGGGTTTTGTGGAGGTTTTTGTTGGGGGACCGTGGGACCGAGGGACTGCTGAAAGGCTTGCGGGGTTTGGGGCGTGATGGAGCGGATCTGGGACTCGCCTGGACCCGCCTAATAGCTCCGGAGCTCTGCAGAGAAAAAACCGTTATTCAGCGCGCCAGACCTGTAGATCCTCATTCTAATAACCAGCTTCTATCTGTTCATATTTTATATCGATATGAAAACAGTTTTATTATTTAACACGAGCAGAAAACGGGTTTATTTAAATTAAGAAGCCGTTAAAAAGGGATCAATACATTTAGTTTAATTTATAAAAACATTTTTTATAATTTTTATTTTCTTATTAGTTTTGCGGTCAGATAAAATCCTAAGAAACAGTTATAATGTTCAACAAGGCGATTCTTAGGGACACAAATACGTTTTAAAAGAGAGAAATGTCTCCACACAACAGACAGTGAGCAGAGACACAGGGCTTTGTTGAAGAAATACATAATTTAATGTTTGAAAACCGTTTTATTCTTTCATGTCACATTAATGTATATCTGTGTTAATAATAAAGCTGGTATTTCACATATTTAAATGTGTTAAATTGAACCGTGTGAGGCAGTTTAAAGGCTCAGTCCGTCATTTAACAGCAGAAAAGTACATTTGAGTTTAACTGTGACATGAATCATGTTTAATCTTCATCTTGATGTTTAATTGATAAAACATGAATTTAAATGTTTTTAAACGTGTGAATTCCTCCGTGATGAAGTTCTGTCGTCTGTCGTCGCCTCGCGCTGCCGAGCCTTTTATTCTCTAGTCTGGGGGTCCCTGTGTGTGTGTGTGTGTGTGTGTGTGTGTGTGTGTGTGTGTGTATGTGTGTGTGTGTGTGTGAGAGGAGGGGGCTCCCTGTGTGTGTGTTTGTGTGTGTGCGTGTGCGCGTGTGCGTGTGTGTTTGTGTGGGAGAAGAGGGGGCTCCCTGTGTGTTTGTGTGTGTGTGTGTGTGTGTGTGAGCGCCGTATGGGGAGGGGGGTCTGTGTGTGTGTGTGTGTGTGTCTGGGGGGGTCCCGAGGGGCTGTATTTGGGGTGGGGTTTAGATTAGTGCCTGGTGGTGTAACCGGATCTGTGTCTGTGTTACTGTGTGAGAGAGTGTGTGTGTGTGTGTGTGTGTGTGTGTGTGTGTGTGTGTGTGTGTGTGTGTGTGTGTGTGTGTGTGTGTGTGTGTGTGTGTGTGTGTGTGTCTCTCCGTCACATCCAGCTGTGCGGTTGCAGCTGTTTGTTACTGGATTCAGAAATGACTGTTCACTTGATTTAAACGTTTCCAAAGAATTTCAACATTCTGGTGAAATGAGGAACATGAGGAAATGTAAATGGAGGACTTTGAGATGATTCTTAAAGTTTAAGATTAAATGGTAAATGGACTTGACATATAAAGCGCTTTTTAGCCGATTTTAGCCGATCACACACACACACTCACACAAACATTCATACACACACTCACACACACATTCATACACACGCTCACACACACATTCATACACACACTCACACAAACATTCATACACACACTCATACACACATTCATACACACACTCACACAAACATTCATACACACACTCACACACACATTCATGCACACACTCATACACACACACTCACACACACATTCATACACACACTCACACACACACTCACACACACATTCATACACACACTCACACACACACTCACACACACATTCATACACACACTCACACACACACTCACACACACATTCATACACACACTCACACACACACTCACACACACATTCATACACACACTCACACACACACTCACACACACACCGATTATCAGATCAACTTTATACTTCATTGTCCCAAAGAAACATTGTGTTGTGCAAAAGGTGCTGACAACATATTCATAAAAACACAAACACATTTAATATGATTCAATCCGTTCGTAGCAGTCGACAGTCGACACTAAACATGACAGGACATAACTGCTGCCTCGGCCTGGACGCTGTGAAAAAATATATTTTAGATTTCAATGGGAACATTCCTGGTTAATTAAAGTTTAATAAAAAACAGCGAGACATTAAT
>CASHTC010000573.1:5000-18571 GCA_949357725.1 Hyperoplus immaculatus
TTATTGTAACCAACACCAACAACCTTTTTCTCCTGGTTCACTATGCACGCCCCCACCTAAACACAGGGAGGAGAATAGATTTAAAATTCCCTGTCAGACACACAAACACACACACAAACACCTTACACACACACACACACACACACACACACACACACACACACACACACACACACCTTTGTGTGTGGGTCTTGGCTCCTTTTTGCAGTCAGAAGAGCTACGCCCATGAAGTAGTGTTCAGATTCCAGGTCGACTTCTGTCTCACTAGAACACAAACACACAGAGAGACACTTCAGCCGGAGCAACATTCAGGGGTCCACCATCTCCGCCAGTAGTAGTGTCTGTTGGTCACTAACTACATCATACCTGAACCTTAAAACCTAGTGTTAACCCTCAAACAGCCCTTTAAAGGCCTGTCCTTAAAACCTAGTGTTAACCCTCAAACAGCCCTTTAACGGCCTGTCCTTAAAACCTAGTGTTAACCCTCAAACAGCCCTTTAAAGGCCTGTCCTTAAAACCTAGTGTTAACCCTCAAACAGCCCTTTAAAGGCCTGTCCTTAAAACCTAGTGTTAACCCTCAAACAGCCCTTTAAAGGCCTGTCCTTAAAACCTAGTGTTAACCCTCAAACAGCCCTTTAAAGGCCTGTCCCAAAGGGAGAACCAGACAAAATTTCCTACATTTCCAAAAATGTCTTCACTCTTTAGGTCTAAAACTCACTCAGAAAATAGTTGTACAAGAACACACACAATTCAGCACAATGGACACACAATGTGTGTGTGTGTGTGTGTGTGTGTGTGTGTGTGTGTATATGTGGGCGTTTTGATGTTATTTAATCAAAAATTAATTCCACTGTCGCGGCTATGAAATACCAGTTTGGCCAGTTAGAATAGAATAGAATAGAATGGATGAGCTTCGGCAATTTTCTTTATTTTCCAAGCTAGTTATTTACCTGATTTCTCCTCTTGGTCGTAATATGTTTGTTTCAACATTAGACTCCTAGCTACTTTGTCAGATGATCATTTATCATATTTGGCCCTCAGAACAGACAGATTGTGTAATTGTTCTGGATCATTATCGTTATGCATTTCAGTCTCAACTTTTTTAATTTGGGTTTCTAAAGTTAAAAAATTCCTGTTTGAGCTTTTTAGTTTTAGAGCTTTTGTAACTAATGACCTGCGGCAGTTTTGAGGTTAAGAAAACAAAATCTTTCTTTTTCATAATTATTTTTATTTATTTCATTTCATGCTTCCACCATAAGGATTTACATACATACAATATATTCCAAAGAAATACAAAAGTAGCAGTAACACCTTAAAGTATACTATCCCAGAACGGTGCCAAGCCCACATTAAAAGTGCTCAGAGGAACTTTCAGTTTGTGTTAATTCTAGCACCCCCTTTGGACAAAAGCGGTAGTGTTTTTACCACGCCAGTTGCTGTTCCTGGGTGAGCGTATACCCATGACAAAGGCATTAAGAAAAACTAACACACACACACAGACACACACATGTAGTCAACACACAACATATGATGTATGATGAAAATACAGACAAAGGACAACTTACATTCAGCTTAATGTGAGACACTGCAGGAGAAAACAGGTGAATTTAGAGATTAAGGTCTATTTTTCTTCCATAACATTTCTTCTTCTTCTTACCAGTATAAACCAAATGGCTCTGGCTTCATCAAACATCCAGACTTGAGCTTTTTTAAAGAGATGCAAATTTACTCATAATTAGTTGAATATTGCAAATAAAACATTATAGTTTTAATGTCAGTAATCGACTGGTAAAGTTTCATGATGATATCTGCAAGTTAAGATCTTACTATGTTCAGCTGCAGTGTCTCTAGACTTAATGGCATGAAGGCTTGAATATGTTTTTTAAACCCAATAAAAGCAGGATTTTGAGTTATAATTAAAAGCAAAAACAGCAAAACCCAGATGCATACGGAAACACTATTCATAGTGGGTAGGGTATGAGGCTAAATGTTTATGCTAACTGGTTAAATTTACCTAAAATAAGACCACGTAAGCCCAAATATTCATGTAGGCCTGAATTCCAGTAGGAAAAGGAGTTACAGAGGAAAGAAAATATGCAAATAAGAGTGAATCCCCGGCGTCACTCTCAAAGTACAGGTTCCATTTCCATGGGCGTGAAATCGATCTGAATCACATTCCCGTCGGGGAAGTCCTTGAACTCCCTGAAAAAAAAAATACACCTCAGTCTACGACAACACAGAGAAAACATAATTTTGTCTAAATCAGTGAACGTCTCCTCATGATCCACAGTTTACAGAGTCTAGGCTGTGTATTAACACTGGATTGTCTTTCAGCACACACACACACACACACACACACACACACACACACACGCACACACAGTACAGACAGGTAGTGGATCACGAGGAGATATTCACTGATTTTGGCAAAAAAGTTATTCTGACAACAAGCGTTCTCCAGAATCACTGACTGCACCTTTAAGAGTTTTCATTAGTGTTTATTAGCATTCTTTAGCATGTTGATTAGCACTTTAACTGTTTAATAAACAGTATTTATACCATAGTCAGTGAATACTCTATTCTGATTGGCTGGAGAACATTCCATAGGTGTGGATTAACCCCTGATGTATGGACACCTAGATGGAACTGTTTACATTCTGTCCACTTTAATGCGTAGCCGCTGATTAAACAGTGTTGATAAGGGATTTATAAAGCCTAAAATATCCTGCCATGCAATAGCCTCTGGACACCACAGGATGGCGCTCGCAACACAAGAGCTGTAGTAACGATAGTAGTAAAATAAAGTGGCTAAACTTAATGTCCTCTGGCTAAACGTCAATGGTGATCTCGTTAAAAAGGTGAGTAAGACCCCTGTTTAATTTGAAAAGGTTTGTAACTGAGTTTACATTGTGTTAAGCCACCAAAGCTTCACGGGATAATGCTTTGTTAGCTATAGGAGCTCTTTTTAAACATATTGGCCGATTACATTTAATGTTTGTACAGCGTGCGCAATGTTTTTAACAGTAGCTCTGTGGCTAACAGCTGAGCCGAAGCCTTCAGTCAGCTGAAGCAGTCTATGGAATTAACTTTTTTTTCTAGTTTTACCTTAAAGCCACTACGAGTAGCATTTAAATATCTTTTAAACAGCCTCATGTTTCCTCTGATAATCATAAATTACCTTTAACAGCAAACGAGACCATCAGTGCAAAGAAAGACGTTTTTAAATAGTTTTTATTACTGCGTTTGGTCTGGTCGCACACCCAGTCCGATTTTCGGTTCGCTCGTGCAAGCTCTATGGTCACATATCCGTATTGGTCGCAGATTTCAGTGTGGCGCAGCTACGTGAATTGAGAAGCCTATCCCTCCAGGTGAGGGAAGCGGAGCGGGAGCCTTGTTTGATACAGTTATTTGTCGTCATAATGACTGATAACGGGGCTGAACCATCAAAGAAAAAAAAGAGAATGCAATGAAGAAAAGCTAAAAGGGAGAGTGATATAGGCTACGGGGGGGACGAGGGCGTTGCCAAGCAACGTGTATACAATTTCACGGAGCGAACCTAGACTGCAGTGTTTACTCCTAAATGAATGAGCGGTAGCCTACTAAAACAAAGTTCACTTTGCTTCACCATCATCATCAGATGACCATTATTCATCTGAAATAGTCATTATTTACAACAACATAAACACATTACCTCATCGTGATCCATACTAACTGCCGTCTCTCGTTCATTCGCTTTCTGTGAGGACACGTAATCTTTCAGCTCCGTGAGAGAGAGAGTAGTTAGGTGACACTGCATCAACTCATTGCAATCAGGTGTGTGTGGCAGTGACTGGCATTAGTTGATGCAGTGTCAAAACCACTCTCACGGAGTCGAAAAGAGTCCGGTGCCCTCACACTTTCAACACACGGACATGCACTATATTGCGCCCTTCTCAGTTGACACTCGCACGCCCGGCACGCGCTAGAAAACTACCGCTTTTGTCACAAAGGGGTCGCCAACGGACAAAGTAACTCGTAGTGGCTTTAAAGCCCTTGCTTTATTTAAGTTCATATTTTATGATAATGTTTGGATTTTCATAAGTGACATTATTATTTTTGGTGTATGCGCACATTCTCTCTCTCTCTCTCTCTCTCTCTCTCTCTCTCTCTCTCTCTCTCTCTCTCTCTCTCTCTCTCTCTCTCTCGACATTTTGACAAGTAAACCATTTAAACTTCACGTCGCGGTCTGGTTGATTATTTTTGTGGGCAAAACGGAGCGTAAAGCTGGAGCTTCACTTATTTTCTTTGGTAAGTGACTTAGGTTAATGCCCTTCGAGTTGTTACATTATCAGGAATGAATGGCTATCTGTTTAATTGGACACAGTGAATTAAAGGAAAATAGCTCACCTGGTTTGGACTCCTGCCGATTCAAGCATCCTTTTGGAAGCTATTGTCTCTACCTCGGCCTTGTACGTATCAGAGAGATAGACCACCTCAGTGATACCTGAAAAGAGAGACAATTATTAGATTTATTTCAGATTAGGAGATATAGACTTTTAGTGTTTTTGGCGCCCCCTAAGTGCCTGTCAGTTACTGCAGTTAGCAGTCCCCTCCCTCGTCCCTACGTCACCACATTAATGCACTGCGGTCTTCAAGCAGCGAGTTATCTAGCATCAACTCAGATCCATTGTTCATCTTTATCTAGTTACTGCAGGCAAAGTCCTACTTTGACTACAATTGCTTAACGTTGCTGGTTCTGTTTCTAGCTATTGTAATATAGTACATGGTCTGTACGTTTGTGGAACATTATTTTGTATAACTTTATTAACTGAGAATCGCCAGAGCGTTTCACCATTATTATTTCTCTTAAAGGTCCCATATTATGCTAAATGCACTTTTTAAATGTGTTCTAACATATCCATGGGTCCACGGTGTGCCTAGAGACTGCCAAAATATTTTAAAAAATAACAATCTCTCCTTTTCTCACTCTCCCCCTTTCTGAAACCCCTACCCCTCCCCCCCAATATACTCCAGTCAGAATTCTCCTCGTTTCTGACCTCACAAACTGGAAAGCCAGAAGCTTCCACTGTGCAGCCCACACCCCTATTTCTTATTGGTCCACGGCCCTGACAGACAGAGGGCGAGGCGTATCTGGCTTCGCTTCCGGACAGGGGGCGGGGGGAGCTCAAAGATTGTATATTTACGAAGGGAGCTGCAGCTCTTTTTAAAACATAGGCCATTGTGAGATTAGCTGAACATCAGCATAGTACAATAAATTATCTGAAAGTTTTTTTCAGCAAACAATTAAAGAAAAACGTATTAGGGACCACTAAGACCATATAATATGGTGTATAATAGAACCGAAAAGTGTATAATATGGGAGCTTTAAAAAAAATATTTATTAGAAAAATATATCACAATCTAATGTTTTGGATATCTTAAGGCAAACCAATGATCTAGAATAAAAAGGTTTCCTGTGGTTTCCACTGGCAAGGCAAACTTATGGGACACTCTGCCACTTTTTCAGAAAGCTCTGCTTGGCTTCCACTACAGAACTCCTTTTTTGTTTTTGCAGTGTGTTTTGGGTCATTATCTTGCTGCATGATGAAGGATCTTCTAATCAGTTTGGTTGCATCTTTCTTTCAATTGGCACACAAAATGTTTGTGTAAACTTCTGAGTTCATTTAGCTGTTGCCATCATGTGTTACATCATCAATGCTGATTAATGAGCCCGTCCCAGAAGAAGCCATGCAAGCCCAAGCCATGACATTGCCTCCACCGTGTTTCACAGATGAGCCTGTATGTTTGGGGTCATGAGCAGATTCTTTCTTTCTCCAAACTTTAGCCTTTCCATCACTTTGGTAAAGGTTCATCTTGACAGCAACACAGTAACACATGATGGCAGCAGCAAAATGAACTTAGAAGTCTACAGAAACATTTTGTCTGCCAATTTAAAGAAAGATGCAGCCAAACTGATTGGAAGATGCTCCATCATGCAGCAAGATAATGATCCAAAAAAACTGCAAAAACAAAAAAGGAGTTCATCAGGTTTTAGACTGGCCAAGTCAATCTCCAGACTTAAACCCTAGAGCATGCATTTTAAAGAGGAGACCGAAGGGTGTAACCCCCCAAAACAAACAGCAACTGAATGAGGCTGCGGTGAAAGCCTGGAAAAGCACCACAAAAGAAGAATGCAAACGTGTTGTGATGTCACTGGGTCACAGGCTTGATGCAGTTATTGCAAGCGAAGGATTTGTGACAAAATATTAAGTCTTATTCACTTTAATTTATTTTAAGTCTATCTGTTCCAATACTTATGCTCACCTAAAAATGTGGTGTTCCTTTACAAACAATGCTATCTTCTCAGTTGTGTATCAGATCCAGATGTGAATACCTGGAAATGAAAGCTGAAATGTTGATCTATTGTCTCATATTCATCTTTTGGTGTCAAACCCAAATGTTTCCAGTCTACAGCAAAAATAAAGGAATTGGCCTCAATGTTCCAATACTTTTGTAGGGGACTGTAGAATAAACCGCTTACTTCACCTTTAAAGTGTCTACGAGGAACTTTCATTGTGTCCATTCTCGCGCCCCCTTTGACGCTAAAGCGGTAGTGTTTTTACCACGCCAGCTGTTGTTCCTGGGTGAGCGTATACCCATGACAAAGGCATTAAGAAAAACTATACAAAAATAGTATTTTTTACACTGATGGTCTCGTTTGCTGTTACATGTAATGAGACTGTTTAAAAAATATTGAAAAGTTCCTGTCAATGAGTGTCCTCACAAAGATAGCAGTACAAACGTGTGTGTGTGTGTGTGTGTGTGTGTGTGTGTGTGTGTGTGTGTGTGTGTGTGTGTGTGTGTGTGTGTCATCACCCACCGCTCTGAATGATGAGTTTGGCACACTCGTTGTGGGGGAAGAGAGTGGTGTAGATGGAACAGCCTTTCAGATCAGCTCCGCGTGAGTTCACTATGGCGTTCAGCTCAGCATGGCAAACTGGAGGGACATGCATTCATACATTAAAGGTGCTCCGAGGAACTTTCAGTTTGTGTCAATTCTAGCGCCCCCTTTGGACAAAAGCGGTAGTGTTGTTACCACGCCAGCTGTTGTTCCTGGGTGAGCGTATACCCATGACAAAAGCATTAAGAAAAACTATATTAAAATAGCATTCTTTGCACTGATGGTCTCGTTTGCTGTTACATTTAAATTATGATCAAAGAGGAAAAAATTTTCTGAAATATTTATAAGTTCCTCATAGGACCTTTAAATAAAATAACATTACTTTGAGCATAAATAAGGTTGTGAAGCATACAAACAAAGGTGTAGGGAGAGAAAAAATACAAAAAAATGTTTAAAGTGTCAACGAGGAACTTTCAGTTTGTATTAATTCCAGCGCCCCCCTTGGACAAAAGCAGCTGTGTTTTTACCACGCCAGTCATAAGACAGACAATGGGCTCCAGCCTCATTTTGACTGAAAGCAGACGTCCTCTAAGCTCCACTAATAACTGCACTGCACTGTATCAGAGTGAAGGGATTGAATATGTTTCTCTGTCTGTCTGTCTGTCTGTCTGTCTGTCTGTCTGTCTGTCTGTCTGTCTGTCTGTCTGTCTGTCTTACTGCACTGCACTGGTGGATTTAAACTGGAGTTACTTTGTTGTATGTGCACATTGTACTTTTCTTAAAAAATTTATGAAATACAAAAGAATTAAAAAATAAACCAAATTGCCAGGCCTCACAAAATTAAAGATAGGTGCTGTGCACATGTATTCTCACCATAGATGTATTTATTGTTGAGCTGGCCAGGAACATCGCGATCCCACGGGAGCTTGTCAGGATCTGAAGGCTCACCCTTACGTCTGTTGGGCATTTTATTGTAACCAGCACCAACAACCTTCTTCTCCTGGTTCACTATGCACGCCCCCACCTAAACACAGGGAGGGAAAAGATTTAAATCCAAGAATAAATGCATCAGTGATCTTTATTAGTATCTCACACACTCTAAGGGCATTAGTAATGTTTGTTGCAGACGTGTTTAAACCGTCACTTACACACACACACACACACACACACACACACACACACACACACACACACACACACACACACACACACACACACACACACCTGTGTGTGTGGGTCTGGGCTCCTTTTTGCAGTCAGAAGAGCTACGCCCATGAAGTAGCGTTCCGGTTCCAGGACGTCTTCTCTCCCACTAGAACACAGAGACACGATTCAGCCGGATAAACATCCTGATTATTCAAAGGGACACTCATGGACATAATGCATTCCCAAGCCCCTTACTCTAACCCTAACCATCCAAACTAAATGCCTAACCCCAACCCTTACACTAACCCTAACATAAACCTAATTCATACCTGAACCTTAAAACCTAGTGTTAACCCTCAAACAGCCCTTTAAAGGCCTGTCCTTAAAACCTAGTGTTAACCCTCAAACAGCCCTTTAAAGGCCTGTCCTTAAAACCTAGTGTTAACCCTCAAACCGCCCTTTAAAGGCCTGTCCTTAAAACCTAGTGTTAACCCTCAAACAGCCATTTAAAGGCCTTTCCTTAAAACCTAGTGTTAACCCTCAAACAGCCCTTTAAAGGCCTGTCCTTAAAACCTAGTGTTAACCCTCAAACAGCCCTTTAAAGGCCTGTCCTTAAAACCTAGTGTTAACCCTCAAACAGCCCTTTAAAGGCCTGTCCTTAAAACCTAGTGTTAACCCTCAAACAGCCCTTTAAAGGCCTGTCCCAAAGGGAGAACCACACTTTTCCAAAACATTTCTTTACTTTCTAAAACTCACTCACAAAAAATAGTTGTACAGTAACACACACAATCACACACGTAAACGCCAGGTATCGTAAAATACTGATCAAGATTGACTGTACCTTAGGCCTGGGGCACCGCCACCAGCTCCACCAGCAGTTGAGCATTGTTTCTTGTTCGCCATGTTGACCCGACTGTCCACTGTAGCTTCACCTGTCTGTCTGTAGCTTCACCTGTCCGTCTGTAGCTTCACCTGTCTGTCTGTAGCTTCACCTGTCTGTCTGTAGCCTCACCTGTCTGTCTGTAGCCTCACCTGTCTGTCTGTAGCTTCACCTGTCTGTCTGTAGCTTCACCTGTCTGTCTGTAGCTTCACCTGTCTGTCTGTAACTTCACCTGTCTGTCTGTAACTTCACCTGTCTGTCTGTAACTTCACCTGTCCGTCACCTGTATTTATATGAACGGCGTGCGTCACTTCTAAAGCTATCGTGGGACGTCCTGGTTGGCTGTTGTGTCATGATGCCAACGTGGCTCAATCAGAAGACGCCAACGTTTATATCAGGTGATGGACAGGAAATTATGTGCGTGCGTGTGTGTGTGTGTGTGTGTGTGTGTGTGTGTGTGTGTGTGTGTGTGTGTGTGTGTGTGTGTGTGTGTGTGTGTGTGTGTGTGTGTGTGTGTGTGTGTGTGTGTGTGTGTGTATGAAATACCAGTTTTTCCAGGACGAAAGTCCAAGATGAAATACCAGTTTGTCTAGTTAGGATGAGAGTCAGCTATGAAGGTATATTTTGGTATACTTTTAGTATGTTATTCAGCACACCAAATACTACTAGAATCCATTAAAAAAACCTTTTGTATACATTTTTTGGAGGTTAAGCCCTTTTTTCTCATAGATTGACTCACCTATAACCTTCTAATGTGTGGGAAAGTTGCACGCACACAGAACAAAGCAACATACCGCCGGAGGGGAGGGCTGTGCAGGTAAACACACCACCACACATTCTAGTAGAATGATCATTAATCGTGTTTGAGTGACATATTTAATTAAGTTCAGACACGCAGGACATTAGGTGCAGCTGTGGCTACTCTCGTAGTTTACCACCACCGGTATGACTGTGTGTGAACGAATTGAACCTGGAACCCTGTAAGCGCTTTGAGTCCTAAGGGAATAAAGCGCTATATAAATCCAATCAATTATTATTATTATTATTATTATTATTATTATTATTATTATTAATAATTCCTAAATATTTGTTCCATAAGATCAGGAGTGGATCAGGATTGGATCAGGAGTGGATCAGGAGTGGATCAGGAGTGGATCAGGAGTGGATCAGGATTGGATCAGGAGTGGATCAGGAGTGGATCAGGAGTGGATCAGGAGTGGATCAGGATTGGATCAGGATTGGATCAGGAGTGGATCAGGAGTGGATCAGGAGTGGATCAGGATTGGATCAGGAGTGGATCAGGAGTGGATCAGGAGTGGATCAGGAGTGGATCAGGAGTGGATCAGGAGTGGCTGCTTTTCTGTGTTGAGGTCACAATAAGGCCAGCGTGTTCCCCAATCCTCTGGTTCACCACCAAAACAGAAATGCAGATTTCCTTTCAAAAGCTTCAGTTTTAGTGTCCGGTTGTGTGGACATAAGGACCTTTCAACACAAAGTCATGGTTAGGGATGGTAGGATGGCCTAGAGGAGAAGGGGGGCCGACTGGTAACCATGAGGTTATGGTGATGATGTGTGCTATACCGTCAAGGACTTCACGATGACGCTCTAAACTTTCTGCCTTTAGTGAATTAATGGCCGCATGTATAGGATAGCTGTTGGGGATGAACAGGCCCGGATTAACCCCTTAGAGTGCCCCAGGGTGACTTCACATGAAATGCCCCTGTCCTTCAACTTTACACAGAATTTTTAAATTTACTATGGCATTAAGGCCACAGATTTACAGGAACGTGTAGCTAAAGACAAGTACAGACTCACCACACATAGACTACTACAGAAACATTTAGATCCAACCAAACATTTTGACACTGACAGGAGTCTCATACTAGCCTTGAACTGATGCTCAAATCAGAATGCAACACCCATCACCATGCAACACGTCATGATGAATATAAATATTTCCATAATAAATTACCTTAGGGCAAACAAAACAATAATTAGCATGCAGGTTCAACTCTCCTGTATAGATTTATTTAAAAGTGAAGACAACCTAGAGTCACATTACTTTGTAGTGAAGTGATATCTTTATACCATTAAGATTGAATCATAGCCTAATTGACATTGATCTAAATGGTCTCTGGGAATGGTAGGCTATGTTAAGTGTTAGACATCAGCATAAAAAAGTTCATCATGTTCATCTCTAAAAAAAGGGATCTTTTATTAGGCCTTGTATACACTTCATCAACGTTACATTCTTATTACTGAAATTACTCTGTATTGAAATTTAACCTACCTTAACTTTCTTTAGGCCTATCATATTTGTTATGCAAAGGGAGAAATACCAAACCTCCTTTATTTGGATCGAAAAGCATTGTTTTATCACTTAAAAGTAGACTTATCTCGTAAAATAACAAGAAAGATAAAGATGTGTGGGGAATGGGGATATATCTCGTTTCTTGTTTTGAAAATGTCCCTTGCTTTTGAATTGTTACTCCTATTGGTTTCATATTCTGCTTCTAATCGGTTGTAGTATGTGTAGCTCTTCTACGAATATGTTTCTAATGGGCCTTCAAAATAAAACTAGAAAACGAACTGCATCCGCAACAAAGACGCTACTTCCGACGGCACATGCAAGTCGAGCCGACTCGGAGCTGTCGGGTTTCAGTCAGGCTTTTTGCTCACTCCCCTCCCCTGTCTGCACTCGGCTACTCTCGAGCCGCAACTGGGCTCTAATGAGCCTAGTCAGGGGCGCAACTACCCACTTTCTGGGGGGTATGCAGACACTTAGCAGGCGCCCCCCCCCACCCCCCCCCCCCGATTACAGACTTCCATTTTAAGTTGCATATTAGAGCAGGCGATCGGCTCAACCATGACATGTCTGCCTGCACTGATTCTCCCAAAAGTAAAGAACAGTGAATAACAGGTTGGTCATCAGAAATAAAACTATATACTGGGCATTTAGGTTTTTGTGGCCTCACTAGTGTCAGGCATGCAAACTCATAAGACATGAAAAAGGTGAGTGTGTGTGTGAGAGTGTGTGAGAGTGTGTGAGTGTGTGTGTGTGTGAGAGAGAGAGGTCTCCTTACAGAGGCAATGTGCCAGACTCACAATTTCACTTGATTAAAATGTATAAATAACTAAACATGAAAAGTTGAGGTTAAGTTTGTCTTAGTTTGTCTTAGTTTCTGTTTACAATTCACTGAACAAGATGATGGATTCGCTTGGATGAATGATAAAGAGATATTTGAAGGTCCTGATAAGACAGTAGATAAGATTCCAGGTAAGCCCAACTAGAACAGCAGGTTTTTCTTTGGAGCTATGAGTGTAACGACAAAAAAAATGTTTCTAAGGAAATGTTTTCTGCGGGTGAGCTGCAGGGCTTATGTACATGTATAGTGTTTGAAGTATGTATGGGTAAAGTCAAGAAGGTTGGCTTACAAACTTGTTTGGCTCATTTTACTATTCATTTGAACTGAAATAAAAGTTTTCTTTGTCTTTAATTCTCTTCACCAGAGTTCACCAAATTGCTTATTTTACATGTTCAAATCACAAAAAAAAATCTGGGGGGGAAAACCCCAGAGCCCCCTACAGGGGTGTGTTTTCGGACATGTCACCTTTTTCATGTCTTATGAGTTTGCATGCCTGACACTAATGAGGCCACAAAAACCTAAATTTATTTCTGATGACCAACCTGTTCTTCACTGTGTCCTTTACTTTTGGGAGAATCAGTGCAGGCAGACATGTCATGTTTGAGCCGATCACCTGCTCTAATATGCAACTTAAAATGGAAGTCTGTAATTGGGGCGGGGGGGGGGGGGGGGGGGCGCCTGCTAAGTGCCTGCATACCCCCCAGAAAGTGGGTAGTTGCGCCCCTGCCCGTTTGTTTTCATAATAGGCTTCGTCGATGTGACGTCACTTCACGTGCGCACTGGATTGTGGGTCAGAATTGCCCAAATAGGATGCACTTTTCAACACTAACAATCTTGGCCGCATGAAGTAGGACATCCGGGTACTTCTAACCATCCTAAATCTGGCCACAAGAATCGGGACATCCTAAATCTTTTTTCTACCATACTATATAGTAGAAAGTATGCGATTCGGAACGCAACCTGTGTCAGTCATCTTGGTGTTGCCATTATCCGCGAGCGGGCTAGCAGCCTCCTCGTCCTCATTAGCCCAATGCTCGTTGCTAGCTAGCGTCGACCTTGTTGTTGGTATTTCACTAATTTTCAGTTTTTTGTCTTGTTGAATGTTTGTTTTTCCCCATTGTGGTTTGCTTTCTCCGCCTTAGCTGCCGTTCAGGACTTAAAAGGGTCTGTTTTATGATTCACTTGTCAGAGACTCACGAAGTGCGACTTTCTAGCTCAACGCCATAACCGGAATTCCAAAGTTGTTTATTTAATAGATTAAATTGCGTAAGGACAAAAGCATAAGGTGAAAACAAACTGAGGGAGAATGGGTGCTGTTGAATCAACAAAAAGAGCACGCTCAAATATGAGCCTGGTCCCACCAGACCATCGTACTTCATTTAGCCTGGTCCTACCAGACCATCGTACTTCATTTAGCCTGGTCCTACAGACCATCGTACTTCATTTAGCCTGGTCCTACCAGACCATCGTACTTCATTTAGCCTGGTCCTACCAGACCATCGTACTTCATTTAGCCTGG
>CASHTC010000575.1:0-17398 GCA_949357725.1 Hyperoplus immaculatus
TGCGTACCCTTATGACCTGCAAAAAATTTCAATGTATCAGTGGTTCAGGATTTGATCTCCAAAATTGCGCCCCCTATGGCCAAAAATTGTTTTTCGGGAAATGCATGCTCAAAAATTGGGCTAGAAGCCTGAAATTTCCGGACAACATGTAATGGCCCAAGGCGCACATAAATGCAATTTTATGTCCAGGGCCAAAATCAACAGGAAGTCGGCCATGTTGGAATTAGTGCCTAAAACCGCCAAAACCATCTTTTCGCATTTCGACGAACTAGTCCTAGAGTTTTTACGCCAGGGACGTCAAACCACTTCTCAAATACAAAAAACCCTTGCCCGATGCTAAATTGCGGAAAGATTTCAAACTTAACAGAGAACCAGGGATCTTTTTGGGGTCAAAGTGTCGCGTAAATACGCACCTCATGAAACTTCAATTCATCATAGCTCAGGCTGTGTTATACCTAGCTGCACCAAATTACAACCCCAAATGTATCTTTGCAGGCCCCACAAAAAAGCCTCTTGAAGCCCCGCCCCAAAATCAACAGGAAGTCTTTAAATGTGAAATATGTGAATAGGGGCGGGGCTTAATAACACGTTGGCCATAACTCCTTAACCATAGGTCCTATCATCATCAAACTTGCTGGGTATGTGCAGAAGTCATGTGGTAGCATGTCCCTCTAAGCTTATCGCGACTAACCCATAGGGGGCGCCACAGGGGCGGGGCTTAATAACACGTTGGCCATAACTCCTTAACCATAGGTCCTATCATCATCAAACTTGCTGGGCATGCGCATAAGTCATGTGGTAGCATGTTCCTCTAAGCTTATCGCGATGAACCCATAGGGGGCGCCACAGGGGCGGGGCTTAATAACACGTTGGCCATAACTCCTTAACCATAGGTCCTATCATCATCAAACTTGCTGGGTATGTGCAGAAGTCATGTGGTAGCGTGTCCCTCTAACCTTATCGCGATTTACCCATAGGGGGCGCCACAGGGGCGGGGCTTAATAACACGTTGGCCATAACTCCTTAACCATAGGTCCTATCATCATCAAACTTGCTGGGTATGTGCAGAAGTCATATGGTAGCATGTCCCTAGAAACTTATCGCCATTAACCCATAGGGGGCGCCACAGGGGCGGGGCTTAATAACACGTTGGCCATAACTCCTTAACCATAGGTCCTATCATCATGAAACTTGCAGGATATGTGCAGAAGTCATGTGGTAGCATGTCCCTTGAGGCTTATTGCAATTAACCCATAGGGGGCGCCACAGGGGCGGTCCTATCCACAAATTGGCCTTAACTCCTTAACCGTAGGTCCTATCATCATCAAACTTGCTGGGTAAGTGCAGAAGTCATGTGGTAGCATGTCCCTCGAAGCTTATAGCGATGAACCCATAGGGGGCGCTGCCTACCAACAAATTGGCCATAACTCCTTAACCGTAGGTCCTATCATCATCAAACTTGCTGGGTATGTGCAGAAGTCATGTGGTAGCATGTCCCTCGAAGCTTATCGCGATGAACCCATAGGGGGCGCCGCCTATCCACAAATTGGCCATAACTCCTTAACCGTAGGTCCTATCATCATCAAACTTGCTGGGTATGTGCAGAAGTCATGTGGTAGCATGTCCCTCGAAGCTTATCGCGATGAACCCATAGGGGGCGCCACAGGGGCGGGCCTATCCACAAATTGGCCATAACTCCTTAACCGTAGGTCCTATCATCATCAAACTTGCTGGGTATGTGCAGAAGTCATGTGGTAGCGTGCCCCTTTAAGCTTATCGCGATTAACCCATAGGGGGCGCCACAGGGGCGGGGCTTAATAACACGTTGGCCATAACTCCTTAACCATAGGTCCTATCATCATCAAACTTGCTGGGTATGTGCAGAAGTCATGTGGTAGCGTGCCCCTCTAAGCTTATCGCGATTAACCCATAGGGGGCGCCACAGGGGCGGGGCTTAATAACACGTTGGCCATAACTCCTTAACCATAGGTCCTATCATCATCAAACTTGCTGGGTATGTGCAGAAGCCATGTGGTAGCGTGCCCCTCTAAGCTTATCGCGATTAACCCATAGGGGGCGCCACAGGGGCGGGGCTTAATAACACGTTGGCCATAACTCCTTAACCATAGGTCCTATCATCATCAAACTTGCTGGGTATTTGCAGAAGTCATGTGGTAGCGTGTCCCTCTAAGCTTATCGCGATTAACCCATAGGGGGCGCCACAGGGGCGGGGCTTAATAACACGTTGGCCATAACTCCTTAACCATAGGTCCTATCATCATCAAACTTGCTGGGTATTTGCAGAAGTCATGTGGTAGCGTGTCCCTCTAAGCTTATCGCGATTAACCCATAGGGGGCGCCACAGGGGCGGGGCTTAATAACACGTTGGCCATAACTCCTTAACCATAGGTCCTATCATCATCAAACTTGCTGGGTATGTGCAGAAGTCATGTGGTAGCATGTCCCTCTACGCTTATCGCGATTTACCCATAGGGGGCGCCACAGGGGCGGGGCTTAATAACACGTTGGCCATAACTCCTTAACCATAGGTCCTATCATCATCAAACTTGCTGGGTATGTGCAGCAGTCATATGGTAGCATGTCCCTCTAAGCTTATCGCGATTTACCCATAGGGGGCGCCACAGGGGCGGTCCTATCCACAAATTGGCCATAACTCCTTAACCATAGGTCCTATCATCATCAAACTTGCTGGGTATGTGCAGAAGTCATGTGGTAGCATGTCCCTCCAAGCTTATCGCGATTAACCCATAGGGGGCGCCGCCTATCCACAAATTAGCCATAACTCCTTAACCATAGGTCCTATCATCATGAAACTTGCAGGATATGTGCAGAAGTCATGTGGTAGCATGTCCCTCTAAGCTTATCGCGATTAACCCATAGGGGGCGCCGCCTATCCACAAATTGGCCATAACTCCTTAACCATAGGTCCTATCATCATCAAACTTGCTGGGTATGTGCAGAAGTCATGTGGTAGCATGTCCCTCTAAGCTTATCGCGATTAACCCATAGGGGGCGCCGCCTATCCACAAATTGGCCATAACTCCTTAACCATAGGTCCTATCATCATCAAACTTGCTGGGTATTTGCAGAAGTCATGTGGTAGCGTGTCCCTCTAAGCTTATCGCGATTAACCCATAGGGGGCGCCACAGGGGCGGGGCTTAATAACACGTTGGCCATAACTCCTTAACCATAGGTCCTATCATCATCAAACTTGCTGGGTATGTGCAGAAGTCATGTGGTAGCGTGTCCCTCTAAGCTTATCGCGATTTACCCATAGGGGGCGCCACAGGGGCGGGGCTTAATAACACGTTGGCCATAACTCCTTAACCATAGGTCCTATCATCATCAAACTTGCTGGGTATGTGCAGCAGTCATATGGTAGCATGTCCCTCTAAGCTTATCGCGATTTACCCATAGGGGGCGCCACAGGGGCGGTCCTATCCACAAATTGGCCATAACTCCTTAACCATAGGTCCTATCATCATCAAACTTGCTGGGTATGTGCAGAAGTCATGTGGTAGCATGTCCCTCCAAGCTTATCGCGATTAACCCATAGGGGGCGCCCCCTATCCACAAATTGGCCATAACTCCTTAACCATAGGTCCTATCATCATCAAACTTGCTGGGTATGTGCAGAAGTCATGTGGTAGCATGTCCCTCGAGGCTTATCGCGATTAACCCATAGGGGGTGCCGCCTATCCACAAATTGGCCATAACTCCTTAACCATAGGTCCTATCATCATCAAACTTGCTGGGTATGTGCAGAAGTCATGTGGTAGCATGTCCCTCTAAGCTTATCGCGATTAACCCATAGGGGGCGCCGCCTATCCACAAATTGGCCATAACTCCTTAACCATAGGTCCTATCATCATCAAACTTGCTGGGTATGTGCAGAAGTCATGTGGTAGCATGTCCCTCGAAGCTTATCGCGATTAACCCATAGGGGGCGCCACAAAAATCACCCGACAATGATTGCCTTGAAATTGATTACACTTTTGTACAGCTCATGGTGCTCCTGTGGTGGTTTGAAGGTGGCAAAAGCAAAACAAACAAGATGCAAGCGGAACTTTTATAGCCCAACAGCTGAGGTGATCTCCATCAGATGACGAATCTCCCAGGTCAGTTAACAATCCAGAGAAGTGGAAGAGGAAATTCTACAGGACAGTGTGGAGGTCTCACAAAATGTATTATAATAAACAAAGACTAAAAGACCACACACATGAAAATCTGTTATTTTGTGCCTGATTATGACTATGAGGAATTAAGTAGTTGCTAACAGAAATTATACAAGTGTGAAATAGGTGCTTTTCACACCAGCTTCACAAGTCCTACCTGTAATTCAGTCCGATTTTTATTTTTTTTTAAATAAACTTAATGTATTCAAATTCATCAATGGACCATTTACATGTACTATCTAAAACATAGCAGTCATATAGTAAAGTTATCAAGGTATGTAACATTTATTTCCACAGCTCATACAGCACAACTCTATAAACAATGACTTAATAATAATCAATATATTAAATTCAATAAAACAGGAAGTGAAGAAATGATATCCCAAACACTTTGAGGATGAACTTTTAATGAATAAATAAAAGTGCAAAATACATAATCGAAAAATCAATTTAAATAAAAAAGACTGATGAAAAGACTGAATAAATGACCTTAAAATATAATTTAATCAAATAAAAACAATAAAATCAAGTAAAGGTAGATATGGTTAAGATTACATTGAAATCCCAGTCTTATTTTAAATATTTTAACATTATTACTCCATTTAGGAAAAAACTACCACAAATCCTTTAAACGGCGGAAGGAAAGGGGAAGAAACCTCAGGAACAGTAGCGAAGGCATGTGTATTCTAGGATTGATGTGAAATGGATGTTATAATCACTAATTTTAAGTGATTATAAAAACATTTATATATATTGAAATGACAAATCATGTGAATGTGGAGGCAGGCTGATGTTAAGATGATTGTAGAAGCTTCCAAAGGTTGAGTCAGAGAAACACCAACTCATCTTCAGCAAGCAGACCTGGGAAGAAGACAGACAGAGCAGAAATTAAACGGGTGTAAAGAGCAGAAAGAATGACACAGACAGGCTAATGTGAGGAAGTTTTACCTGCACTGTTTAGCAGACGACAGGTTGATTTCCAAAAGGCAGGTCCACTCTGACAGACCACAGCAGGGGATGGGGGACTCTGGTACAGAAGTGAATGATGCTCCATCAAGAAGAACCTGTGTAATACAAAGAGGATGTATAGAGACAAACAATTAGGTAAGGTCAAAATATATATTGATGCAGACTGAAAGAGAAAGACAGACAACAAGAGGAAGGAAAGAGGGTACAGGATAAGGCTTGTTACCAGTAGCGCGTAAGTCAAACCAGTAATGACCATTACAACCAGGAGCTCCAAGTGATGGGTGTACTGTTGTGTCAATAGCAACCACAAGGAGACAACTACCAAGACAGAGCAAACAGAACCGTATACACAATAGTACACAAGTTGATTTTTGTGTGAGTGAGTGTATGAGAGGGAGAGAGGGAGCAACTGTGAGGATTTTGAAGAAACTAAATTATATTTTGTGCTGTGAGGATTTTGAAGAAACTAAATTATATTTTGTGCTATCATAAAAGACAAATATTTACTGCATATATGATTGATTTATTTGTTAGCACTAAATCATTTCTTAACAAGTAAAATTACCTTGTATAAAGCAGGATAAGATGCTCAGTTACCAGTCCTAGAAGCAACTTAGCCCAGGTGTGTGGGTATGTCAGTCTTATTGGCAAAGGCATTGTTACTTTCCTCAAGGGATAAAAAAAAAGAAGACAGACAAGTTACAGCAGTGACAAAAAATATTCAAAATGGCTTGTCTTAGTAAAAAGCCCAATCACCGCGACAAGGTGCAAGCCACGACAGGGAACATTTAAGACGGGACAAACATTGAAAAATTAAAAGCACAAGACAAGACAAGACAATAAGACATACACAGCATCTCCTCCAATACAGCATGGCCTTTAGGGACATAATAAGAACAACAACCAAAACAATAACAGTATGATTTTTTTGCAAAAAGTATTATGAGTACTTATACTTGGGCCTGGTAGCAGCAACAAGATTCCACAGGAACATCTCCAACCCAGATAACCTATCAGGAAAAAAGGCATAGAAAACAACTCCGGGGAAGAAGCAACGTTAAAAATAAAATCATTAATTGGAAAAGAATGATACATCGAAACTATCAACTCAAATATATGCATGTATACAATTAACATTTTAATATCAACTGATACAAACCTGAAATCAAAAGCATACATATATTCATTATTAACACTTTAAATATAGATATACAAACCTGTTGACTTGTAAAAGGACATTTCTGCTAAATAAGCCTGATTCCAGTTATGACAGCCAAACGAGACACGGACTAGTTCCAGACCCGAGCTAACTGCCCTAACAATAACTGGTAACTAAATTCACAACTATTTTCAAACTACTATAGGCCTGATTCCAGTTATGACAGCCAAACGAGACACGGACTAATTCCAGACCCGAGCTAACTGCCCTAACAATAACTGGTAACTAAATACACAACTATTTTCAAACTACTATGAAGCCTGCTTCCAGTTATGACAGCCAAACGAGACACGGACTAGTTCCAGACCCGAGCTAACTGCCCTAACAATAACTGGTAACTAAATTCACAACTATTTTCAAACTACTATAGGCCTGATTCCAGTTATGACAGCCAAACGAGACACGGACTACTTCCAGACCCGAGCTAACTGCCCTAACAATAACTGGTAACTAAATACACAACTATTTTGAAACTACTATGAAGCCTGATTCCAGTTATGACAGCCAAACGAGACACGGACTAATTCCAGACCCGAGCTAACTGCCCTAACAATAACTGGTAACTAAATACACAACTATTTTCAAACTACTATGAAGCCTGCTTCCATTTATGACAGCCAAACGAGACACGGACTAGTTCCAGACCCGAGCTAACTGCCCTAACAATAACTGGTAACTAAATACACAACTATTTTCAAACTACTATGAAGCCTGATTCCAGTTATGACAGCCAAACGAGACACGGACTACTTCCAGACCCGAGCTAACTGCCCTAACAATAACTGGAAACTAAATACACAACTATTTTCAAACTACTATGAAGCCTGATTCCAGTTATGACAGCCAAACGAGACACGGACTAGTTCCAGACCCGAGCTAACTGCCCTAACAATAACTGGTAACTAAATACACAACTATTTTCAAACTACTATGACACCTGCAAACCAGTTTGGCACCTCAACAGGATTTAGCCCCAGTCCTCCTGTCCCAAAGTATTACTCACTGACTCTTCTACATTTAAAAGTACATGCAACACCCTCATGGTCGCTAAAATATGTTGGTACCACATAACTCTCTACATCATATGATACAGTTTTAACATAAACATGATCAATTAATGTTCCCTTCTCTGTAGTAGCCTGCGTAACACATTGTACATACCCCTTGTCTGTAATGAATTTACAAATTGGTGATGATTTCAAAATGTCATCATTGAAATCTCCCATGACAATAACTGTTTCACTTTTTGGATTAAGCCAATCAAGTAACTTAGCAAGGTTATCTTTAAATAAGCGCAACGGATATGACGGAGGCCGATAAATGACAGCCAACACTATGTCAAATGTTGTCCAGTAATGAACTACACATTCTAAATCCACTTGTGGGTGTTCAATAACATGGTCAGAAGATCCCTCTACACTATACAGGCCGACGCCACCATGTTGTTGGCCTTGCAAAGCAACCAGCGCTGGGCTGTTGCTACTGTAAGCTACACTTCGTGGAAAACTATGAAAGCTATACCCATCTATCTTTACACTTTCCAATGAAGAATCTTCATGTAGCCAACTTTCTGTAACAGCAATACAGTTAAGCTGAAGGTGCTGTGTACACAAAGTCAAGTCTGCCAAATGAGAAGTTAAACCCTGAACATTCATGAGAAACACATTAAATGTATCCGGGTTCAACGGATGCCTTTCTATATCTTCAGTTAAGAAAAGAGGCATTGTCTGTATTGCATTCTCAACACCAGTCCTACAATAAATCGCCTTATCTACAAAGTCAGTAATAACTAACCCTGTCAAACGTGTAACACGACTTAAGGCTACATATGCCTGTCCTGCAGCAAATATTCTCTCAAGGCAAACAACTGCGCTGTCTACTGTAATGCCTTGAACTTTATGAACAGTGCATGCCCATGCAAGTTTAAGAGGAAACTGTCTTCGCATTCCACCTTTTTTAGTAACCCTGTCTTCTTCTGGCAATATTGCTGTAGAGTCTGCTAAATTAGCTGCAGCAGAAGGAGACTGTCTTCTACGCTGGGCACCGATTAGCTTATCATCAAACTTAACATAAACTGTCGAAGGAAATGTCTTCCCTGTTGGAATAACTATGTGTGTGACAGTGCCACAAACGCCATTAACTAAGCCATCAGCAACATCAACATTTTTGATTAACATTACGCGAGCAGTTACTCCCAAAATCAACTTTTGAACCAAAGACGTATTGTAAGTCTTGGCATGATGGCCAAGTTTTAACTCTAGCTTCCCTGATTTCTTATTGTTAACATAATCCTGAGCATCGATTTCTACATAGTCAGCGCATATCTTTACCAGCTGCTGAACATTATGCTCATTCACCTGTCTGTTTGTAGGAAATATGTGTAAGACTGAGCTGTCCTCACCTGTTTCACATTGTCTCAATGTTAATAGATCACTCTCTAGCAATGGGGTACCTTTATCTCGAACTCTCAACCTATTCAACAACTGTGCAAAAACAGCATCTTTCTGCCTAACAATAGTTTTGAGCTCCACCACCTTAAAAAGGCTTGACCACAAATCTACACCTACATTTTCTTCATATAATGCTTTGCCCTTTACCGGAGGCAACTGGAAAAAATCACCGACGCAAACCAGACTAACGTTACCAAACGGGGCGAAGTCACCTGTCTGTTTAATCTGTCTCAACCTGCCATGAATATAAGCCAACAGTCTGTGATCTACCATAGATATCTCATCAATTATCAATAGTTTCAAACAGCTATGTTTAGCACGCAAAGTGTTAAGCTTTTCTTCACCTAGTGGGGTGTAAGGTAAACTTACATCTATACCAATGCTAAATGTACTGTGAATAGTTGCAGCATGTAAATTATATGCTGCAATCCCTGTTGGTGCTGTTAACACGACACTAATGTCATCAGGATGACGACACACTGGAGTCAATAACCTCAAAGCCTCATACTGTATAGCCTTAATTAAATGAGTTTTACCCGTACCTGCACCACCTGTAATAAAAACATGAAACGGCTCTGGCTTTTTCCCTGTGGTCAACTCTAAACACCACTGTCTTATCCGGTAGAAAATGGACATCTGTGTCTCATTCAAAGACCTAACTAATGCTAAACCTTCGCTCCTGCACAGGATGCTATTCCTCTTTTCTAAATGAGCAACCTGTTGAGCACTAACTGCCAAATCTGGCATAGTTTCGACATCTTCATCCATGTGAGTCGGCGCTTCACTACGGAGCTCTTCGCATTCTAACCTCTCCAATTCCTGCGCAGGACACAACTGACACCACGCATCCTCCAACATTTCATCTGTATCGATGCTATTTTGGATGTTGTCTAATTCGTCCGCATCTATTTCAAAGCGACGCCTGTTATGGTCAACTATAGCTTTGACTAAAAATGTTGACCCATCATAAAACCTAACATGACCATTCATAAAGAACTGGTGAAAGGTTTCAAACCCTGCTGGTTTTAACTCATCATCTACTCTGTATGGCAAAAACAACTGCAAACCACTCTGATAGTATAATTCTGGATTCTTAGTTTGAGAAAAACGCGCATAGCGTACAACTGCTGGTTGTGTTTTTGTTCTTTTTGTAACGAAACCCAAATCATTTCTTAACTTAATTTTGTTTCTAGCATTTTCATTTTTATTAACAGTACGATATTCTGAAGCAAATGTAGCCAAACACATGTCACTGAAAACGGCATCTGTAGGTCTATTTTTATAGCGATCAACAACACTTGTCATCCACATGTCTTGTGTTGTAAGATCTTGCGATGATGCTCTCTGCTTCAACACACTCAGAGGCAAACTCATTTTAACTACATTTTCACCTGTTGGTATAAATTGAACTTTCCGTGAACACTCCTTCAGATGTTTATTGGTTAATCTATAAACTGCCTCTTGAGCGCAAACGTCCCTGTTGTGTAAATACACACTTCCTAGTTTTTTCAGTGCCTCTTTTGCACTAAGATTCCCTTCTTTAGTGGCTTCTCTATGGGCATTTCCTAACAACAAGCCCATCTCCCTTTCTGCCTTTGAAATATAGGAAATGATGTATACTACACATGCGTAAGCGTCCACAACATACTGAATGTCCATGTTAGCATTCCAGCATTTCAACAAGTTCCTACTGTATTGATTAACCCACACTTCATCAAGCTGTCGTTTTAAGACAATGTGTGTATTCCGCGACAAACGCCTATACGCTTCCTCAAATGTTATCTGATTTATATTTAACTTTCCAAACAAATCCTCTACACTGTCAAAGCTCATGGTGTCATCCGTCAGAGCTTTTTTAACTGCTTCCATAATGTCAGATGCATGGTCCTTTCTCATTGTATTGGGATTCTGTCCTAGAGCACAACTACATGACACAGAGCCATCTACATTATCTACCTTACAGACACAAGTTTTAGCAACTTCCTCATGTTTACGAGATATAAATGTCCGAGAAGACGGCGGTTTAGGAAAATTAAAGCGACAAACAGTGCTTTTCTTTCTACAAGTTTTTGAATGTCGTTTTGAATGCTGCTGCACGGATTTGACTATTTCCGATAAGGGATCAGCCTCTGAAGGCAACTCACATGTTACATACTTATCGATAAACTCAATTACCTCCTCATCTGTGTTTTTATCTATTAGAGGGGCGTCCTCAACCCAAAAAAGACAGTGTACATGTGGCGACCCCCTCTGCTGGAATTCTGTTCTATAAAAATAGTCTTTTATCTTTCCAATCGGATTGGATGGAGACATAAGAACCTCCCTCAGAAAAACATGCCAGCGGAAGTCAAACATCAAAGCGGCACATACAGGATTTCTCCTTAACAAATTACAGCGGTCTGCCCATTCCAGTTGTTCAGCTGTTTCTGTTCTGCCTTCGCGTCTCAATATACTACTCAGAAGGTTTTGCCAACGCAAATCAGCAGAGGAAAAGGAGCAAAACCACGTAGGAATGTTTAATTGTCTTACACAAGACATTAGGTCACTTTGAGCCGCCTGCCAAAAAGACGGAGAACCTCTAATAGGTCTAAGGAACCGATAGCCATTATCAGACTGTAACAAATTCCTAAAAGCGTCCTCGTTGTTCAAAACATCAGCAGTCACTTGTTCAGATGCACCCCCTACTTTACCTTTACGCAAAGCAATAGAAACTTTCGACAAAACCTGTTCTACTTCCGACATATACTGAGCGAAAAAGATGTACTCTAAGTTGTGCGCGAACCTACCGTCAGCATGTAATAATCTGTTATTAAAATAACGTGACAAGGTTAACCTATGCGATCTGTCTTCATGATAAGTATTTAATCCCTGTGGAAACAATACTGGGAAGCATTTGGCTTCATTTGTATGATCTGAAAGCAACAGGACGGGACTATTTCCTTCAGCTGGTGCCAGATTCAAGGTACTATCACAATATTGATCAAGCGTTTCTTGGCCAATATCAACAGGCATGAGACATGTATCTTGAAACATACAATGTTGCTGTCTGTCATGTAAAAGCTCGTCCTCATTATCATCTGTGGATGTTTCAACACTCTCTCCATGATTGTCACTCTCCTCTGCGGGAGTGGCATTATCCTCTTCCCTACAAAGCTCATTTAGCCACTCTTTATTAAACTCTATATCCTTATAAAGCTTGTGGTTTTGTTTTAACCATAGTAATGCCTGTCGTACATGCATTGTGTCAACAAACTCATAATCATAATGGCCTTTGTAAGTCAGTTTGCGTTTAAGTTTGATAGGTAGCAAAGACCCTTCCATATTAGACTGAGGCAGCAAATTAGTCGTTTGCACGATGTTGGAAGGCACGCATGTCGTCGGACCATGACATCCAGCTTGAAACCCCTTTGGTAGGGCCAACATCTTCATAAATGGAATATTTAAAGCAATTAAATGCTGTTCTAAAGTATTTAACCGTGATAATTCCTCTGGAATGGGATAAACTTGCAAATTATTTAGCGCACTCTCAGGTGGCATCTGAGCTCTATTGATCTTATAATGACATGTCTTACAGATCCACAACTTACTTCTGACCGTCAGCGGGCACGGCATTACGCAGTCATCGCTACATTTATGCAAATAGTCTTCAGTGATGCATTTCTCAGCAACCGACGCCACTACTGCACTCTTATTGTCATAATACTCCCTCTTGCAAATTAAAACCTGATTTTTAAACAAGAGTCTTTGACATACACAGCACACATAGTCTGGGCCATCTTTAACCTTATCCAGGAACTTCTCCATTACAATATCAAACTTTTTTGTTTCATCCTTCATTTGTTGCCTTTTACGTTTGTTTGTAGCTGCAAGTCGTTTTCTATACTCGCTATCTTCTAGATATTTTCTCTTCATTGTCGCATTTACAATTTGTCTATGCAAAGCATTTAATTTATATTTGGTTATACTCAATATCTTCAATCGTTCTCTATGTTTTACATTATTCCTGTAATTCAGGATACTCAGTTGCTTTTTTCTTTGTCGAAATAAAACATCATTTCTGTATTTCACCCTACTCAAATTCTTCAATCTTTGTTGATGCATTAGATCATCTCTGTACTTCTGAATACTCAATTGCTTCAATCTTTGTTGATGTTTTACATCTTCTATGTACTTCTTGGTATTTATTTGATTCAATCTTAATCTGTGAAAATCTGAATCAGAATACTTCTTCCGGGCAACTGCGTTTTTCTTTTGTTTATATTCAATATTTGTCTTATAGTGTTTTTTTGAAAGCAATGTCCTTTTCTTTTTAACAAACATTGAGGGTATGTTATTTGTACTTGAACTGGAACTATCAATCCCTGCCTTAGCCTCTGAATTGTCTTTTATTTTTCGTTTAAGCCTTAACTGTCCTGGGAGAAGTGTATGCAGCTTGCAAAAACCAAAGCAAGTCTGCTTTACATCATGGACACAAACCACTGGCTCAAAATGATTGCTGTCTGACTGTTTCAAATAAATCCCTTCATCTAATATTAGTGAAATCTTGCTGGTATATTTAACCCATTTGTCAGCACTGTTAACATATATGTCCACTCCGAAAACATTAGCTGCTACTTGAATTTCCATGTCTGTGGCTGGACTGCCAACATACCTCATTTTATTTTTCTCAACATAATCTGTCATTGAAACATATTTCTTATCTAAATAAATCGTATGTTCAGCACTATGTTTTACCATATGCTGTACAACAGCACGTCTAATTTTGATGTGACCTTTCTGAGAGCCACTGACAACCTGAGAAAATGATCTAAAAAAACTGTTTTGATCATTTATAATCGTCTCTGTTTTACAAACAGCAGCTAAAGAACCATATACTGTGTGAACCTGTACAGCCTGTTTCTCAAACTCCAGATTATATTTATTACTCAATGTTTTACAATTCTCAGTGCTTACAGGGCTAAAGTTAAACACGATTTTATTCTCCCCACCTTTACTGGCAGCACCCTGCCTCTGCAGTAGTTTGTTAGCTTTTAAACCACTACTTTTGCTATGCTGGTCATCTTTTAAATCACTTCTTTTGCTCCGTTGTCTTACATTGTACCCACTGCTGTTTGATGTGTCCATTTTACAGTAACCATAACAATTGTTCAGCTCTGGCTGATTAACACAAACTACGGGTTCATAATGTCTATTGGCATTTTCTAGGTAGATTCCCTGTTTTGGTAAATTTGTATTTTTTGCACTATACTTTACCCATCTAGCATTAAAATACGTAAAAATGCTGACTCCTAAGAAGTCAGCAGCAACCTGGATTTCTAATTCTGTAGCCCATGTATTAACGCGTTTCATATTAGACCTGCAAAGGTATTCCTCCACTGAACATCTTCCCCTTATAAAGGTCTCATACCACTCAGCATTATCTTTTAGATGTTTAACAATAGCATGTCTGAATTTAAGATGAGACTTCTGAGTACCACAAACAACCTGAGAAATGGCCCTAAAGAAACAGTTTCCATCGCCCACTATAGATTCGTTTTTACATGGAGAACCAAGGTCACAGTCAACTGTAGGCACCTGAGTATCAGGTTTCTGGAACTCTATTTTTAACTTTTTACACAAACCTTGAGCAACCTCATTACAAATAGGGTTAAAATTTTGCTTTGTGGATGTATCACTTACTAACTCCACATCTGAGTTACTTGCATCTTCATTTAATGTTACGGAATTAGAGGGTCGAGCTGAACGCTTTAAAGATGTATTCAATGTTACATCAGAATGAGTTTGAGTAACAGCTTTTATACACTTCTTTGGGACACCTTTTTTAAGTTTCTTTGATTTAGAAGTTCCTGCTGAACTTTTACGCTTGGAACCTGTGATACCTGCATTACTGTCGATCACTGTTGTTGGGGCACTTGTGTGGGTGACAGAAACACCAGTGATCTCAAAACTGCTTTCAGTTCCGCCGAGAGATATTGCCAAATTTTCAATGTGTTTTTCCACGTGACCCAGGCTTCTATGATAAACGACCACACTTGTACCACTACCATCTACTATGCCTGTTGAATTGCGAGCATGCGGATCAAAAACAGCGTATTGTCCACTTTCCTTTACAATGGCACATGATGTGCCTTTAACTGTCAAAAGACATGTGTTATACTGCGTACACATCTTTTTTAACCCATCAGATAGTTTAGTGAATCTAAACTCCTGCATTAGAACTGTATCTGTCATACTCATGTCACCCAGGATATAATCTTTACCATATTTAAACTCAAATTTATGTCCCTCAATAACTGTCTCTTTGGGAAGGTCAGAAACACTGAGAAACTTTGAACGATGACATACACTGTCATACAATGAGTTATACAACTTGTCACCAGATACTACCGTCTTATCAAGGTTATCTGATGTCCAGCAAAAAACACTGCTCAATGTCGATTTAGCTAAAGCTACCAAACTTACTGCCATACACTGACGCCCACTATGTTTAAACCTTGCATCGCCTTGGTGAAATGTCCCCCTTACAGCAGCAGTGCACACCTCATCAGAAGTGGTGTCTGCTACATGATCTGTACGATCAATGTCTCCACAAACCATAGTGTCTTGCAGTTGAATTACTGACCCTTGTGGTGAAGCCACATGAACAGTGCTAACAGTGGCACTTTCCACCGCCATGTCATCATTTTCACATTCCCTGTCAGACTCATCCTGAGACACCTTCACTGAGATCCTGTTGATTTGAAATCTTTGTACTCCTGTTGACTTGATAAGATTGCTAATGTGAAACATCAGATCGTTAAAGCACGTGTTGAATACTGCTACAGGCCTGCCGAAATTGGAAGACGTCATGCCACTTGCATCGCGTGTCGCACAATCCACTAAAACAAAATACTGTCCATGTTGAAAAACTGCACTGTAAACACCTCCTATCTTCAAAAGGCACATTTCATCCCGCAACAGATACTCCTGGATCTTCGCGTACAATTGGCTACCCTCTGTCAACAGACCAGTGCGTTGGAACTGTGGCAGTCCATACCGAACCTCGCACTTTTTGCCAAAAATACGGTGCCGTAGAATTGATGCATGCAAATCCAATTTCCCCTTTCTCTGTCTCTCTTTAAGTAGATGATCAACAAGTTTGGTGCCTTCTACACGCACATGATCAAAATCAGTCTCTGTCCATGTACAGACCGGATTAAGTGATTTTTTCACAAGTGCTGCGATACTATATTCAAAAGAAACCTTAGCATCAGCAACCCAGGAAGCAGCACGCAATGAGCCAGCAACTACAGATTTTGGGAAAGAATCTGTACACACACAAGAGTTATTGTCAACATCCCTACTTTTAGGAGGTTTAGGTGTCTGCTTGGCGCTGAAGCCGGTCTCCTTTGGCGTCCTCCTCATATTCGCTCCCTTTTTACGCGGCATCTGTAACAGTAAAAAAGAAATAATTACATCAACCACCATTTTAAGACTAATAGCATCACTTACATTATATGACGTACGTTGATGAATGTAAATTGGGCCTGTATGTTTGTTATCTTTGATGTAGTAAAGTGGAAATCAACCTTTTATTATAGTAGTTGACCTTAAAAAACATTAGTAAAGTATCTGCATAAAGAAAGTACAACCCATATTTCTTGAAATATTTCATTATATCTTCCCATAGGACAACACTGAAAAATTGATACTTTAATACAATGTTAAGTAGTCAGTGTACAGCTTGTATAACTGTATAAATGTACTGTCCCCTTAAAATAACTTGACACACAGCCATTTATATCTAAAATGCTGGCAATTAAAGTGAATACATGTGAGGGGTATACCCACTTTTGTGAGATATTATATAATCTGTCCTTTAAACAGCTAATCACAATATTAATATAGGACCAATCAAAATGACTAACCGTGTCAACGGTTAAACTGTCCTGGCTGTGTCCAACGGCAAAAGCAGCTAGATTTCCTCTGGCTGAAACAAAAACAACACATCCAAACATTAGAAATCTTGAGAAAGGTTTGCTGTAAATGAAAACAAACACACTCAGTGTCTACATACATAGAGCTGATGTTAGAGAAACCACCTGAAATCCATCCACAATAACAATCTCCACTCCAAAACCCTACAAACCCAAGACCTGAGCCCTGAAAAGAGTCCCCTATGTCGTTTGGAAAAAGAGAAAGAGAGAGGGAGAAAATGGAGGGAGACACAGAGACAGACAGCCATAGAAAGAGGAAGGGAGAGAGCCAGGGAGAGAGGCAGACAGAGAGAGACAGAGAGGGAGAGAGACAGAGGCAGACAAACAGACAAAGAGGGAGAAACACAGGCAGACAGACTGACAGGCAACCGCACAAAAACATTATATAATAATTATTAACATTTGTTTTAAAATATCGCTCATCAAATCTTTTTTCTAAATTTACCCTACTTATTAAAAGGTGGTGTCATTGTAAGAATCAGTGAATATCTTCTCATGATACAGTATATCCAATATTGGGATTTATTTTATACTTTGGCTATTTTGCTTCTTTTTTTCACTTTCACGCAAATAAGCTTCTTTTAATT